>CAIGQQ010004846.1:1807257-1841808 GCA_903798035.1 Danio albolineatus
CAATATATGTATATATATATATATATATATATATATACATATATTGAAAGCTTGTTTTTGTGTCAGATTCTACAGCGTTACCAATCATTATTCTGTGGCGTCAGGGTGAAAACCCTGGTCTTCAAGAAGTTACAATAACAAATAAATTAAGCAGACATATGAGAGCATTTTAAAATTAAAAAGTAAAACTAAACATTCTTTAAGGTAATCCGTTGTTGCCACAGAATGTTTTCGATGCTCAAAGTTTCTTTAAAATGATAAAAGTATTTTTTTAATTATTATTAAATAGTACTCTTTACTAAAAAGGTTCTTCAGTGGCATCACTATGAACTCCTTTAAGGTTCATCTAGGCTCCTTTATTTTTTAAAAGTGTGGATAAAAAAAAAACTAAGAAAAAAAGTCTTTATCATACAAAAGCTTTTTGCTGCTTAAAAAAAAGCCTCAGTTTCCTCCTGTCTTATTCCAGGCCTTCTGGAGTGAGCTCTGCCTTGGCCCTTTGCGTGAGTGGAGCACAATAAACGATTTAATCAAAAATCCTGAACAAGCAAAACCCCACTGGCCGCGTGCCAGACCCTCCTTTTCAGGCCCACCACAAAGAGGCCAGAGCTTGGCTGCCTTCGCCTCCTGGCAGTGCAAGGCTAAACCACGTCTGATTATTAATTTTGGAGTTCAGACGAAGTGCCATGTCAGCACATTCCACTTCTCCACTGCACGTTAAACATGGGGACTTTGCTCGCTTTTCCCTCATACGGACATGAAGCCGCTCTCAGTCTTTCCTCATTTTATCCTTGATCCATGTTATATCTTTGCTTTCCTGGAACAAATTACAGAAACTTCCGAACTTAATTCTTAAAAAATCCTGCTTCCCCGAGTAAAACCATGATTGCTAAACTTCTCTTCATGACTGCTAAAACAGTCTTTTAGTCAAAACAATTTACCCCTGAAAAAGATAAAAGGCTATTACTGTCATGAACGATTAGAAGTTATCAAATGGATCTTTATTTATGTAAAAAAAATGCATTTTACATAAACAATGACATGAATATGCTTCCGTCTTCTAATAACCAAGTTTTATAAAAAATTTAATAATAATCAGAATTTATGTACTATCAGTATTAAAACAGGGTTATTAAAATATAGGACTTAAAAAAGGACTTAAATGAACTTATGAGCAGAAATATTACATTTTTAAACAGATAAACAGATAAACATTGTGGTAAATATAAGATCTTAAATAGTAAATATTGGTCTCACAGCTCAAAAGACAATGCAACTGGAACTACAGCAGTCAGGATCATCATATGAAGCAAGAGATCGCGATGATATATGATGACATGTGCAGGTGTTGTAGTGGTGTCCCATTTCTTGGGGTAAATTTTGAAGCCCTCCCTCTTCACACTGTTTCAAGGGCCAAGGGGAAGGGGTACAAAGATTTTATTGGGACTGGGCCTTAATACTCGTGCTTGTCTCCCTCACAATATTAAGCTACCACAATATAGTGCTTAGGAGATAAATGACATCAGTACATAATAACTGGTTATGATCTATTACTGAACCGATACCAAATAGTCCGTGCCTGCATCGCAGTGCACCAAAGTAACAATTATTTTTTACGCCCCCTAATAAATATATTAACCTGGTTATAACTTAAACTTATTAGTTTATGTTCAATCTGCAAATCAAAACGAATTAAAGTTTTTAATGCAGTTCAAACACAAATATTAAATGGGCCTTAATATATTTTTGAGTGCATAGTTATTTTTCAATAAAAGAACAAGCAAAATAGCTTGGTCTAATCTTTTATCATTTCACTGAATCTGAAATAAACTTGTGATAATTACATGTTTACTAAAATCTGAAAATGTCAAACTTGTCAAATCAAACTAACATGATGAAACAAAACAAAACTGGAAGAGATAATCACAGAGAGAAACACTGCAAATCCCCATGACTGGCAAAATCAATATGTCTATTAAAAATCACAGATAATTTGACCTTTTAAATGGCTAAACAAAACTGTTTTCACAAAACCACATGAATTATATACATATGTTTCTAAGAAACTTTAACATTTTTCCTTTTATTGTTGACACTGTTACTTGTCATGTACAAAAAGTCTGCTTGTGATCAATGATAAAAAAAGAAGCATCAGAGTTTATTCATAAACAAACTAAGCTATAGCTGCAAACTCACTGGCACAAACACTCAAAACACACAGCAGGGTTTTTTGGGAGAAAAACAGCTGTGGCCCTGAAGTCATTGTTGGGTTTCAGAGAGAGAACCAACTAATCATTACCCAATTATAGTCGTCTTGGTAGCCTGCATTTTGGCTAGCCTGCAATTGAACGTGCCCTGCGAACAAAAACAACAACTGCAAAAACGAATAATGATACGATTACAGCAACAGCTTGCTTTACTCTGCTGTCGCTTCTTCAAGGCACTGTTGAGGCAACTCTGTGTGTAAATGGCTGACTAACAAAAGCTAGCAACTTTTCTTCAGCTCTTGATCGTCGCTTTTATTTGGGGTGCACTATATTATTAGAACTTTTGTAAAGAAATTTGATTTGTTCAGTTATATAAAGTATTAGTTGGTTTATGGGGCATGAATTGGGTACAAAATAATAACCTTAAATTAAAAATATCACAGATTCAAACACGTTATCATGGTATTGTGATTGCTGCTCTAAAATATGTTCTTTTAACATGTCTTTTTAATGTGTTGCTCTAAAATATGTTATTGAAAAACAATAACCCCCCCCCCCCATAAAACACAAAATATTTATTTTAAGAAAACAATTAAAATATTTTGGAACAATTAAAGTAAATAATTCAGACTAAACAATTAAAATAAATCATTCTCCTCATTCATTAATGATTACTGATAACTAATGATTCCTCTTCATTAGTTTCAAAAACACAGCTTTCTTTAACTCTAACAGGCATCTTTGGATATCTTGCATTTCTTTGGATATAAATAAGCCACTGCACTGTTCAGGTCCAGAGCATGCTTGGATGCACTGTAAAAGCGATTTCTTTTTTAAAAATATTTTGCTGTGTTGCGGGATGACCAGTAGCTTTTGATGCAGATTGCCCTTTCCTGCTGAGGATAATGTTGACTTAAAAAAAATAAAAAAATTAAATAAATAAAAAAACCTACCCAAACCCAAACCTACTTTTTAAATGCCCAAGCCTATACAGTAAACCACTGCTTCAGGCTTTCCAAAATCGAACTTAGATTATTCTGCATCTTGATAGGCGAAATTGCTCGCCCTTTGCAGATATACTAGTGTTTGTGGTTAATTTTTTATTGCTTGACTTGCCCTCTGATGTGTTCATTAACTTCGATTCGGCCATGCTCTACTAATGAAAAATGATGTCTTTGTGCTGGGTGAATATGATTATGTAAGACAACTTTCACCCACATTGCTTTGTGCAGTTCAGTAATCTGGGCACCTCATTCATGGCTAACCAAAGGACAAGCCCATTTCCTTTCACTGGAGCTCTAAACCTCTCGACATGTTTTAATCTTAATGCAGTGCAAATGGTATTAGGAAACACAACACACAAAAGCTGCAACTACAAGAGACAGTCTTATGTAGCTCAAGTTTCTTTTTGTTGAACATAATCGGCTCCAGGGCCGACAGCATTTCTGCACTGACGGGGTGAAAAAGGAAAAGAAAGGAAGGGAAAGAGAAGAAAAGGGAAAAACTCAGCAGTCTGATGGATAATAAATAATAAAAAATATATTATATGTACACTGCTGGTAATTTTTTTATACTTAAGAGTTCATCTGTCAATATTTATATTATCTTAACCAAATCTTTAAATGAATGACCACTTTTTATACTGTAAAATATAATTATCTGAATTTTTTTTTTACTTGGAAACAGAAATATAAAACCATTTTAAGTTTAAAAAAAGTCTTTTTTTATGTCATTTTATGTAAAACAAAAACAGAGAGGGCTGTAAAACAAAAATTAAAAACCCATTTAGTTATCCCAATTAGTAAAAAACTATGAATTAGTACTTATCTTTTCATGTTGGTTGATTCCTGGTGATCTTAAAATACATGGCCGTATCTTGTTAAAGATCATTGTTAAAATCTTTAATGCAATTTTTGTTGTAAACAAAATAACACTGAATTATTATATCTATTGGGTTTGTCAAATTAAAGTTAACTTAATCATTCTGTTTTGAGACTGATCATTTTTGTTGACATAAGTAACATGAGACTGCATTGGAAGATTACATTTATTTTAAAAACAAGGAATGTTTCCCAGTAAAGAGAAAGACTTGTATTTAGCAATGTTTTTGAATTAAATCAGTCTGTGAAATTATTGAATTTTGTGGGTATTTTTTATTTTACCATTAAAACATGAATAAAATGTATTCAATAGATTTCACGGTCCCCAGTAATCCCAGATAATCAAATTATAAATTACAAAAGTACCTAGTAAGAGTATTACACCTTTCTGGATTTTTGTCCTTCACAATAAAATGCATTTAGTGGTAATAAAGCCTGTTGTAACGTTCAAGTAACAATATGCCCAGCATTTGAATGCAGGCCAAAAGCGCCATGGGAAAGATTCAGACTCCAATGCAGGCTCAGATCGGAGGCCTTAACTAGCCCTCAACTAATTCTGTGAAAGAAAGTTCAGGGTAAGGAGCTGGGGGAAAATTCAAGGGGCCTTCTCTTTCTGAGAATTGTAGAGAGTGGATAGTTTATAGCTGCCTGGAGACAGTATCAGAAGAGTCTGTGAAACAGAGGAGGAGGAACAGGCAGAGACTGTCCAAATGCCAAGCCATGGTTCACTTCAACAAGCAGTAAAACTGAGGGGGAAAAAAAGAAAGAAAGATAGAAAGGGAACCTTCTGCCACAGGCTGTGAAACAACCATGTTTGACTTTTTGCAACATTTTTGCTAGAAATATTTTTGTGGATTTTGAGGAAATCAGATTAAATCTTTCTTACACTGAATAAGATGAACTTAAATATGGAAAATGGCACATAAAAGAGCAAGAACCCTGCAATTAATACCATTAGCAAAGACTTGCGGGTTTTTTTTAAGTTTTTTTTTTGTGATTAATTGTCGAAGCCTTTACATCACTATATATGGTATAATCACATTATTGACCTAAGCTTTTTTAACAGGTATAAAAGTCTCAAATACATTGAACATTTATATACAGTACAACAAAGCAATGCATTATGAGAAAACAAAAGTTTCAAATAGATTAAATTGAAAAGAAATAAACAACAATAAACAATGTTACTGCTCCCGGCTGGACCAGAAAGCCTTTTTTTGTGCAATTTGTATGTTTGTGTGAGATTCCTCCGGGTGGTCTGGTTTCCCAGAATTGGAATGATGAATTTGATCAGCTAAATTGATTATAGTGTGTAAATGAGTGTATATGGGTGTTTCCCAGCACTGAGGGTTGACCACCCATGGCTAGTTTGCAGCTGAAAGGGCATCCGCTGTAAAACACATGCCAGAGTAATTGGCGTCCATTTTGCTGTGGCAACCCCTGATAAATAAGGGACTATAAGGGAATAAATAAGCCCTACTGAGATAAGGTACAGACTGCCTCTAAATAGTCACAAAATTTTCAATGTCGTAGTTCAGATTAACAGTTTGCTTGTTGTGTTCCGGCCTTAAAAGACACTGTTTTCAGCGCCAATGACCTAGTGGTTAAGTGCGCCGACATAGCACTGAGGTGCTCATGGCAACCAGATTTCGATTTCCGGTTCAAGCTTTTTCTGATCCTTCCTTTCTCTGCTCCCCATGTATTCCTGATTTAACTCCACTGTCCAATATAATAAATAATATGATATAATAACCTTTTTAAAAGACACTGTAAAAGTAATGATAATAAAAAATAATTAAGTAATAAGTAAAATAATTATTTACTGTATTTTGAAGGGCCCACAATATCAACATTGTGCATGTTCATGATCACAAATTCTTGAATATTGACAGTCTATATAGCTGTAGTTTTAGTTTTACGCTGATATTTCACTTCCACAGCGGCATGAACATCTTCAGATTTCCTTTTGATATAAAACGCAATGATATGCTATGAAAATTGAGACAGAATCAAGTTATCTCATTTGTTTCTTTGTTGTGAATGAATGACAGTTTGTTATAAAATAATATATAATGTAAAAAAAAAAAATGCCAGAGTAGAGTAAATTTTTTTCTTAACCCACGAGTGAAGCCTTCATTATTCCATTACAAATGTTTGAACAAAATCTTTTTTTGCAACAGTTTAATTGTCAATGTTTCCCCTTTTGATGTGTACGATCGGATAACATGGCGGCACCCATTATTCTTAATTACGCAGGGGGATCAGCGAGACTATTTAGAACTTTTGTGTTACATGTTTCAACAGTGAACTGGAGTATAAACATAATTACATAACAAACATTAAATATTTTAACCCTTTATGATAACCTGTATAGTTTAAAGCCTGATTTTTTGCTTAAAATAAAAAAAATTACTACTCCTTGATATATCTTAAAATGAATCAATATCAAAAATGAATAGTTTGTACATAAGAATCAAAACAAATAATGAAATCTGCTATGCTAAATTAGGTCCTATTAGGCTGCCTAAAATATATTATAGTAAAGGCTTTTTAAAAAAAAATTGTTGGAAGACAAGAAATTTGTGCTGCTGTCATTTTATCCTCATCTTCATACCAAGTGTCAGCTACTCTGCCCTTTCACACAGATATCATGTGTTTTTACTCATTTAAGAAACTTTTGAGCTCTTCATAGGTCATTTATGAATGACTCTGATTAAGTATGACAAACTCCATCTAACATCTTCTATATCAGTGAGAGACATATGTCCAGCTTAAAGAGGCATTGTTTTGTATATTTTCCTCATGAATGTGTGTCGTCAACTCATGCAGAATCATTAAAACTGGAGTTGCATGATATTGGAGAAATGTGACGTTGCAAAATTTTGTTTTACTGCGATATATATTGCAATATGAATACAATTTCACCAGATGGCTTCAATATCTCTATTTGGGGAAAAATAACATTTATTTAGATTGATCAGGGTGAATCTGATTAAAATAGAGCAAAGAAATTAGTAAAATAGACAGTGCTTTATGATTTTCCAGAGTCAAACCTTATTCAGGTACAGAAATTGAATAATTTCATGTAAAACAACACTGTGAGGTCTTCATTGTATTAATGATTCAGTAAAAGTATTCCTTATAAATGTTACAAATATTGTACATTATTGTGCCCAAATGCTTAACACTCACTTAAAATTCTTTAAATGTCATAAATGCGATGTCTTAAATGTCTTTAAAACACATGCAATTTATAAAGTTACACTTTGTTACTCAATAACTCAATAACACAAATCTCATGTATTCTCATCTGTTGATCAACAATAAACCCAATTTAACATATGCTGCGATGTGACCATTCACACACACTGCGATACAGATATAAAAACGATGTATTGTGCAGCCCTAATTAAAACAAATTTGCAGGTACCGTAACAAAGTTCTAACATACAACAGCACAGCATCTGACAGATTTCCCATGCACCAACATTTGAGCTATAACTCCATGGTGTTCAACAATAACAATATGAACTGTTCTCAAAAAAACTGATACCATCTTTATGAGTTCATATTAAAAGGGAACACTGTCAATAACTGATTGTCAATTATTAGCATTATGAATCTGCCATTGCATTTCTAGATTCTTAAATGACAGAGACCAGTAATTTCTTCACTTTGCTACATTTGTATGCAAACCATTTTAGGCAGCAAGCAAATATCTCAGACATAGGTCAAGACGTAATGCAAGTTTTCTGCTAACTTACTGCTAGCTTTCCAGTACTCTAAATTTAACTTTAAAGAATTTTCACTAAAGATTTTGGGAATATTCCCATGTAGTCTATGTAGTTTATGTGTTGAAGAATTTAAACCTCCCAAAAACAGTTACAAAGGAGATATTGAAGCAAAAATCACCTTATGGAGTGGGAATGTGCAGATGAAGCTAAAAGCCCTACCTGATACATACAGCTCTCCAGATTGGCCTGGTGAACTGCCAGGCCTCCAAACATACTATAATTTACTGCTTCCTGAGGGCATAAAGGGAGGAGGAGAGAGCTTGGGGAAAGCGCCAGAGCAATACAGGAGCAAAGATAGTTTGGGGAAGGAGTCACTACATAACTTAAGATGGTAAATGTCTATATTTACAAAGTCAAGCGACGCTAAATGATGAAAAATTTGAGGAAAAAAAATTATTTACTGATGATTCAACTCCTAACTTTGTTAAATATGCACAAAATCTAAAACCCAGTTTTCCTTTATAAAAAATACATTTAAATTAAATTAATGAAAATAAAAGGCGCCACGGTGGCCAAGTGGTTAACACGTTCGCCTCACAGCAAGAAGGTCGCTGGTTCGATCCCCGGCTGGGCCAGTTGGCATTTCTGTGTGAAGTTTGCATGTTCTCCCCGTGGTTGCGTGGGTTTCCTCCGGGTGCTCCGGTTTCCCCCACAGTCCAAAGACATGCGGTACAGGTGAATTGGATAAGCTAAAATTGTCCATAGTGTATGTGTGTGAATGAGAATGTATGGATGTGTTTCCCAGAGATGGGTTGTGGCTGGAAGGGCATCCGCTGCGTAAAACAAATGCCGGATAAGTTGGCGGTTCATTCCGCTGTGGCGACCCCGGATTGGTGAAGGGACTAAGCCGAAAAGAAAATGAATGAATGAATGAATGAAAATAAAAGTAAATTAAGCTAATTAAATTATATCATAGTCACATCATAGTCTAATACACTTCTGTAGGGGTGAACAGAAATGCATTCATTCATTTTCTTGTCTGCTTAGTGCTTTTATTAATCAGGGGTCACCACAGTGGAATGAACCGGCAACTTATCCAACATGTGTTTTACGCAGCGGATGCCCTTCCATTAATTTGTGCAAAACCGACATGCAAAAACTAATATAAAAATCCTGCAGATTTAAAGTTAGCTTTCTTTTAAATCAGCTCAAAGGTCAGCTAAAAGGTGGTGCATGACTCCTTGTGTTGATCTTGTTGCATAAAAAATATAAATATCCGTAGTATAAAAATAAAATAAAATAATTATAAATAAATACTGTAAAACATTTAGACTTTACCATTTTTTGTGCTGATTTACTAGCATTTTCTGATTGAACTTTTAAAAGTAAATCCTAATGCAAAATGTGCCATCAAATGGAGTTCAAATGCAACACCTGCACTGTTCTTACAGAATTTCAATGACTTTAAATAAAAAATACTTTGTCTTTATTGCTAAATAAAATAAGAAATTACACTACCGTATAAAAGGTTAGTAATATAATAGGCATGGGCCGGTATTAGAATCTGATGGTATGATATCCTAGGACAAAAATACCAAGGTTTCACGGTATTGAGATTACTGAAAAAAACAAAAAAATTCCCCTTTTGAACACAAAATATTTTATTTTGAGAAACATTTATAATATTTCAGAACAGTGAACATTGACTGCTATCTTCGATGGTTTCAAAAACACAGATTTGTTTATAATTTTAATCTTTTCTGCTGTAAATACTGTTGTTCTTAAAAAAAACATAAATAAAAATTAATTTAATTTTTTTTTTAAAAATCACAAAACCTACACAAAACTTAGGAACAGTATAGTAAAAAATGTATGGTTTTAAAACCTTGACTTTTCCAAATGGCAGTATACCTTGAAAACGGTTATAGTCCCATGCCTACAATATAACTCCATTTATTTTACCATACAATTCTAAAATGAATAATTACAATTTAATTTCTTAATTCCAATCATTGACCCAACAAACCTTTACTTTGACAGCTTGCCAGTTCATCATATCAGCTGTGTAAATGCTGAACATCACTCCAAAGCTTGTAGAGAATACTTAATTAAATCTCAGTCTGTGCAATCATGTGAGAACTGTGCAAACTCATATCCTGATACGGAATTTATTTCCATACATTGCGGAGCCTTAGTCAGAGATCACAAAACTTGAATTTTGAAAAACAGAAAAACATTAGGCAACTTTGAAGGAGCTTGTGTTTCTTGTCTATCTGTACAGATACATTTTAATGAAAAAACTGCTAAATTATGAAAATCAATAACTCTGGAGACACTTCATCAAAGACTATGAAAAGGGTCTATTATAAGAGATACGAGTCTGAACATCAGTCAGTCCCCAAAGCAGAACAGTTAGTGACATCATATTAGCACATATTTTAGCAAATCAGTCATTGGTCGACAGTGTTAAAAAAAAAAAAAAGCAGGAGAACCAAAAGCCACCAGTCTTACCCTGCGAGGAGGCTGCTGGCTCAGGTCTGGGAACAGCAGGAAGTGGTCTCTGAGAACGAGGCTGGCAGGACGGCACTGACATTTTCACAGGTCCCACATACTGCACGTACGTCCCCGGAAAGTCTCCCCTCTGTTTGGTTCGCTCATTAAAGCCCAAGATCCAGCCGATGCATTCGGGGTGCTGCTCGTCACCCTCTTTGATGCCCAGTGACAGCAGAGACCCTTTGTCCACCGTCAGGATATCACCAGGCTCAAGGTCAATGTCATCCTCCCAGTCCTTACGGTAGGAGTAGATGGATCTGTACTGGAAGCCATCCGCAGCCATTTTGAGAGTATGAAATGACAATCGCCTCAGGCAGAAGAGCGTCGAACTGGGGATCAAACTTTGAGGGTGCGATTGATGTCGTACCGTGGGACGTTTCAATAAAGGCTAAGCACTACTAACCGGAGATCGTGGGCAGGCATGCGCGATAGAATGGCTTAGACCTGGCCAGTGTTGGCCGAATAGGCCACTTTCCTCAACTTGAACCCGCGGTTCAACCAAATGATGGAACAGAGGGAATGCAGCATGCTCACTGAGGCACCGGAAGAGAAAAAAACAAAAATGAAGTCCTTCACAGAAATCTTTTGCCAAATCAGCTAGTGTCGTCTTATAGCAGGTTGCTCAACATTCCCTCTCAAGATGTTATCCTCCCCCAGTGTAATGTGATGACTGTATGGGAAATAAAAGACAGGAGCATGTTAAGAGCAAAATACTCATATTCTAAACGTACAATAACAATTTAATCTGTACAATTACATGAGCAGTTATAATCGAGCAACAGATTGCGTAGTCCAGTTACAGCCTTTATCTCAGTCCTAGTTTATATGACAGAATGTGTTCGAATACATTCGAAGGCTTTAATACAGGTTGTGCGTCACCTCTGTGTTTCAGAGAAAGTGCACATCGCCAAGACCAATTGTAGCTCGATTACACATGCTGGATAAGCTCCAAACGCATTATTAGATAATCTGACTTAAAAAAAACCACACTGATTCAATTTCATTCTGACTATTTACAAACAATTCCAATAATCAGACTGAAATCAACTTTTAAAGTGCATGATGCATGTTATAAATGCGTCATGCCATGGAAACATGAAGTCATTCTGTAAGACCAGGTACATTTTTGAAACCATAATCTCAACCGAGAAACAAGCTACCGTACTTACTTACCTCAAAAAAAAAAAGAGCTAGAAATAACAGCACTCGTAATCTCACAGTAACTGACCAAATATTTCAATTTCAGCAAATTCTCAAAAAAGGTAACAGTGTAAAATGTCACAGCTGAGGACTGGTGTTGGTGGATCACTCAAGTTTCAGATTCACTCAATATAAAGTCCATAATCGTCCAAGCATCCAAGCTGTTTTTGTCAAAGCATCACTTGTATGTTAAACCTATGAACGAAAAAATACAACATTTTTTTCTCCATGCGCATGCGCAACTTCGAACTAGGGGCTTATGGTCAAATAACACGAAAGTGGCACGCTAAAGCTTAACAGACGTTGTGGAAACACTGCAATCGAATAAACAACGTCAAAGTGTTTATAAGCAACACAGGGCAAAACTCACCCATTTTGACCAAGCGCACTAAGGTCTCAGTCCGACATCCTCTGTGTGGAAAAGAGAGGTGCAAGCGCAGACACGTGGCACTGACATACCCAACCACAGCCCGCAGTCCTCACACCACCGAAACACCCCCTCCGAAATACGTCATCCCCCTTTCCGCCTTTTCATCATTATAACTAAAGTACTTTGTGCAAAGCTACTGCTACTGTAGTTCAGTCTACTCATTCGGGAAAAAAGACAAGGTCCGTTCTGAGTCTAAAAGTTCTGCGGAGAGAAATCTTCATGTTTACAGTCAATCACACGTCCTGAACTGCTGGAAGACGGCTGACAGATTTGCATGCATCCTTTCCTCCCCTTCATTCAGTGTGAGCAGAGCAGAGCAGTTTGCAAAACACTGTGACCAAGGCAGAGCACAAAATAATTAATGAATCGAGGCAGGAAACTCACTGTTGCTACAGAAGGGAAAAGGTAATCCTGGCTTCCTATTGGGCAGCATATGGCCATGTGTTCAAGAATCACCAGAGAAGCTGGGGCAAATCAAGCAAACGTTCTAATATTAGAAAATGTATCTAGGCAGTGATCAAACTCCAAACCTTTAAACTAGACTTTTTTTTCTGCAATGTATAACTTTTTTGCTGCTATAATAAGAATATATTTATGATTGTGTGAGGTTTTATATGTTTAACATGCAAAACAAAGTCAAATATTTATTGGATCAGGATTATGACATACTCTCTGGATCTTTCAAACGGCAGAGGACTGGATTCTGTTTAGGATGATTCTGTGCATGTCTTCTGCTTCAGGCTACCAAGGTAGGAGTTTAATCTTTGCATTGGAGGCTTAAGAATTAAGAAATTGGTACTTTGGAAATGCTTGCTAAGCATGAAAACAATGACAAAGCTTATGTAATAATTTTTCTCTGTCATTTATCTATTTTTTGCGCTGAAATGCCTTGACTAATTCCCATAAGTCTGGTGACAGACAGTGATCTCTAAACAATATTTTCTGTGTGAAGGACTGAAAATACCCTCAGGATATATGGCATGGTTCATTTAAGGACGATGTTGCTAATTAAAGATCAAGTGTATAATTTCTTTAGCTTAAAATGTGTTCTCATGAAAATGTGCATTCATCTATGATCCAGCCATTTGCATGCTCATTCCCATGAAAAGTGTAAACACTATGGTGCTTTCAAAACATTGCTCTGTTTGTTTGAGCATCTTGACCAGTCCAACACAGCAACACTAGCTCAACCAATGCTGTTAGTTTGGGGGCGGGACCACTTTTCTGATTTTGTATGTATTGATACTTTTAATTTAAACATTACTTAAGATTCCATGTTGCAGAAATCTTAACATTAATTTTCAACCCAAGCTAAAAAATATATGAAGCAAGAGATTTTTTTCTCCATCTTTTTACTTGCATTTAAAGGGATAGTTTACCCAAAATTTTAAAATTATGCCATAATTTACTCATCCTTTACCTTTTCTAAAGGTTTCGTTCTTCTGCTGAACTTAAAGGATATTTTCCTGTATTTTTAGGATGTATTACTTCTATAAAATACATTTTCCTACAATTCAATGGATACAGGTTTCCAAGATTATTAAAAATATCTCATTTTGTGCTTAACAGAATAAATAAATTTGGAATTGGATTCATGTGCGTGGGTAAAGAGAGAGTCATTTTTGATTGAACTATCTCTAAGTGCAGCAAATTATTAAAAAAAATGAAAAAATGCAGGGCAGGAACTGTTGTGTTCATCAGTTGTTGATTGGATTTGAATAATACATGTAAAATACATTCCAAAACCCACAAAATGCACTGCTGTGTAAATTAACCTACTAAAATGAATAAAAATTATTTAGTTCAAAATTAGTGCCTGTGTGTCCTTTAAAACGACACTAAATAATAACATAAATCTTCAAAAGGTCACCGGAGAGGGGTTTTGATGCTTTCAAGTTGACTTTTTATCTTTTGAGGTCAAACAGACAAAATATATACATCTCTCACCATAAAACTGATCAACTATGGTTTTAATGCAATTAAAATGTGAAATACTGATTAACATTTGAATATCTACACATTTATTAATAAGGGGTGATGTGAATGAGCAATTCTCAAAAGCAAATAAACTAAATCCACTTCCATCCAAGTAGTTTTTTAGTAACATGCTAAATTTATGTGCTCAGAGTTTTTCAAACTTAAAGGTGCCCTTTAAAGACTGTAACGACACCACCAACCATCAATTCACATGCGAGTCAGGTAGCAAAAAGCAGGATATACGGATTATAAATGTATTCAGAGCCACACTGAAGAGTTACAAGGTAAGTTTAATCGAAATCGACATTCAGAACCTATAATCGATTGATTATTTTGGAAATTTTTCCAGTTAATTTTTTTTCCAATTACTTTCTCTACTGCGTGTGGAGTCATGTGACCTCGCTTGGTTAAAGGCTGATTTATACTTCTGCGTCAAGCACACGTGTATGCCTCGGCGCAGCCTGCGCGTGGTCGCCGTTGCTGACACGCACCTCTCAAAAAATGTAACTACACGTCGAAACAATGCGTAGCGTAAGCTCTGTGATTGGTCGGCTTGTCGAGCTGACGAGTGTGGGCAGGGGTCAGAGCCGCGCAAGCCTGATGGAGCAAGTGTTTACAAGTGTCAAGTACTGTGAAGGAGCTCTAGATGGAAACTGTTGCTTTGTGTTTACCTTAAAGTTGTTGCATGTCCGCCGGTTCCCGCCTCAAAATGAGCGAGTTTGAGCCACTTGTACAATTAAGGTAGCGTTCAGAAAAAAACAAAACACCAGCGAAGAAACTCGACACACAGGAACATAAACACCTCACTGCCTGCTAGCGTTTTGGAAGTGTTATTGCAGAGCAGCACATACAGCGCGCAAAAGTATAAACGCATGACAACACGCGTTGCATGCGCCGTGGGTCACGACGATCAGAAGCAGAAGAATAAACCAGGCTTAAGGCGTCAAGCACACACGTATGGTCCAGCGCAGCCTTAAGGCTCGTACACACCGGGACGCTTTTCGTTTGCGTTTATCGTCGGCGTTTTTCGAGACGTTTTTCAGCATTCAAGCCCAAGCGATTTTCTCTGGCGTCGAGCAGGAGAGCATGCAAAATCACTCCTTGACGTTAGATGGCGCACACGGTGGCGCCAAGCTTCTGACACCCGCTTGTTACACAGAAGAAGAAAAGAGGAAGTTTACACGCTTGTTGTTGCCGATCGGCAAAACATGGATGGTTCAAGTAGCAGCTCTAGCGATGAAGACATGATTATTGTTCACCAGTGCAGTAAGCAGCTCCACGTTAATATCTCCTCTGGGCATCTGCGCTCGCATTGACAGTTTTGCGCTTGAGCGCCTCCAAGGGGTGTTTACCATAACTTCAGCGGCTCCGTACACGTGAGCAGCAGTGGGAATCTGATTGGTGGAGAAGGTTTTGACGCGAGGCGTCAAAACAAAAAAACGAGCATGAGGCGTTTCTTTAAAAATTACGCTTTTACGCCTGGCGTTTTGCGCGTTGGTGTGCACAATCACATTGGCGCCCTTTATTTAGTCTCGAGGCGTCAAACGCCGACCGAAAATGCGAGCAAAAAACGTCTCGGTGTGCACGGGCCTTTAGTTCGGTCGCATGTCTGCGTGCCTTTCAAAAAAGTAATTACACGTTGCACATTTGCGCTACATTGACAATGATTGTAAGCTGCACCAGAGATACCTTGAGAAGGCATATTTTACATTACAATAAATTATTATTTACCCTTAAATATTTGTTATCAGATGGTTCATAAAATGCAGTGTTAAAAATAATATTTACAGGATATAAGTTATTTTATTTGGAAAAAATGCTGCTTTCTACTTATAACATAAAAAAACTGAAAATAACGAATTTTGAAGTTGAATGAAGTTATTTTCACTTTGTATAGGAAGAGTGTGTTTTAATTTTGAAAGAATTGAAATATATGAGCATATTTACTGTACATAACTTGTCAGTGAACTATGAGGGCAAAAAATAAATAAATAAATAAACAAACAATTAAAATAATCATAATTGAGTTAAATGTCCAATTAATCAAGATTTTGATTTTAGGCCAAATTGCCCAGGCCTACCCCTACAGTCTCTTATTCCTACTAAAACTTAATATATCCTACTGAAACAAAAACTATTTTTCTGTTCGACTGTCACGGTAATATCGAACAGTCTGTAAATATAAGAAAAGAAAAAAAAGAAAAAAAAAGAAGAAAAAAAACTTTAAAATGCTTCAGCTTGAAGCTACATACAAGTGGAGTCAGTGGAATGAAGCGAGAGACTTTTACAATCCTCACTCCTGCTCCAGTGCCGGTTTTCCTGGTCACTTCCACTCGAAGCACAATCGAGAAAGAAACTCGCTCCGAGACAAACAGGAGAAATAATGCTAAAACGTTATACTAAAAATATATGCATGTATATGATGAACACATCCACCATCACAAAAAACAGAAGTGATAATGTGAAACATATACCGCGAACATAAGCAATGACAGAACCAAACACTTACAAATCAGAACCGTCTAAAATTACTAAAAAGTTAGGTTTGTATCATAAATAATTGGAGCATTACTTGAGTTCAGCCATTGTCACGCGCTGAAGATCTTGCAGGCTTTTAAAGCCGAACGTGCTCGTACATCACAAACCAACGCATTTCAGCTCTGCACATTTCTGTCGTCCGTTAAACTCGGAAAAAATAGCAAACGGCTTTTCCGAAATCTTCCAAAGAAATATAACAATGCCTTTAGAAGAAACAAGTCCGCAGGTTACACGTAAAATCGACACACATCGTCCTTTTTCCACCATTTCCTTCTTTTGTACACTGCTAGCTAGCCTTCCAGCTCGCCAGAGTACAGTAACGCAATGTGCAAAACTTGGGAAAACTTACCCGTGGCAAGTCGCTGCAAAGGCTTTGACGGTTTTCTTTCGCGAGTACGTGCTGATTAAATGTGCGATCTTAACACTCTGCTGGTCTCGGTTTTAGCAGCCCTCTACTCCCTCGGCAGCGTACAGGGTTGATTTCTTTTTCCTTTTCATTCCGTACGAATCTTTTCAACTTGCCGAACTGCCATTTTCCAGCACAGCACGAAGCGAGCGAGCAGGACTGCGTGAGAACTAGTGAAAGCGGGACGGAAAATAGCGGAATGAGCCGAAAACGCCCGAAAGAGCAAATCTCGCACGAAGCCTCATTCTTGCAGTCCCAATTGCGCCATCCCGCTGTGGTTAGACGAGGCACTGTAAACCCGTTCATAAAAATGCAGACCTACAAGTAATCAAAAAGAAAATAACTTTGCTTATCTTCCAAAAGGACATTAACTTGATAGTACTGGGGCTTTTGTTGTTTATTTTTTTCAATAGCATATCAATAGCATAAAAACCTCTGCTAAATACATGTAACTGAAATTTATAAAATTGATTCAAATCATCAAAAATGTGGGTCAACAGGCATTTTAAATATTATTAATCAATTTAAAAGATTATTGTTCTTTTGAACTAATAAAAACACAGAAGAAAATCACTTCATGGTGTTGTCAAAAACAATGTTTTAAAATCTAATAGTAAGGAAATGCTAAAAGTCTCGTGAAATTAAAATAAAGTGAGTATAAGGGACTTTAAAAGCATTTGAGAAATAGTTCACACAAAAATGAATGACATTTACTCAGCCTTATTTGATTTCAGAGTGATTTCTCTCTGAAAACAACAAAAATATATTTTAAACAAAGTTGGAAACTGTCACTGACTTCCACGGTGGGGGAAAATACTACAGCGGTCGATGTCGACTGGTTTCGAACATCTTCGAAGTATCTTCTTTTGTGTTTAATAGAAAAAAAACTTGAACAGTTTTGGATGTAAAGGATAGGAAATGAAAAATGTACATTTTAATGATTCTTCAATAACCATGACTTTGAATCAAAAAATTCCGGTGTTAAATACACAGTGTGATCTTTTTAGTGTTGTTCAGTGTTAAAACCATAGTACATTTCAATCCACGAGTGTGAAAGAGCATATATTGAAGAGTTTTTTTTTGTGTCAAACTTTTAACCCAATATGCAGTGTGTGATGGGAAGTCCATTTTTTTTACTCGAACTGGTTCTTTCGGACAAACAGTGATCAAATAATAAATTCTAAGATATAATAAATTCTAAGATATAATACATTAATTCTCATCTGAAATAGTATATGCACTCATTAGCTTATATCCAGTACACATGAACTCTGTGAGTAATGTACAAATTAAATATATTAACTTTGAAGGGTACACTCCAGTTTGATGTTAAAATAAACTCTGTTAAAATAAACTCTGTGAGTAATATACAAATTTCACACTTTAGAAAGTGTTATTTTAACTCCAAAACGGAGGGAGTCATATGTACACACAAGGAATGTTAAGTTAAACTCAAATTGAGTTAAATTTACACAGATTTTTTTGCTGTGTAGTGGTGGTGTAATGGTTTGGGGGATATTTTCTTTGCACACTTTGGGCCCATTAGTAACAATTGAGCATCATGTCAGTGCCACAGCCTACCTGAGAATTATTGCTGACCATGTCCATCCCTTTATGACCACAGTGTACACATCTTCTGATGGCTACTTCCAGCAGGATAATGCGCCATGTCATAAAGCATGAATCATCTGACTGGTTTCTTGAACATGACAATGAGTTCACTGTACTCAAACGGCCTCCACAGTCACCAGATCTGGATCTAATAGAGCACCTTTGGGATGTGGTGGAAAGAGAGATTCGCATCATGGATGTGCAGCTGACAAATCTGCAGCGACTGCACGCTACTATCATGTCAATATGGACCAAAGTCTGTGAAGAATATTTCCAGTATATCTTGTTGAATCTATTTCATGAAGGATTAAGGCAGTACTGAAGGTAAAAGGGGATCCAACCCAGTACTAATCAGCTGTACCTAATAAAGTGACCAGTGAGTGTAGTTTGAAAACAAGCAAAAAATACAGTAAAACATAAACAATCACGTTTATAACACAATGGAGTTCAATGCTGAATACACTAGTTGAGCTGCTCCTGCCTTTACCTACCTTTATTTACCTCTGTCAAGTGACAATATTTACATTTTAGAAGCCTGATTCATTTACTCGAATTACTCGAACAAAAGGTTACACTAAATTTTAAATGACAATCTCTGTCAAAGGCATTCACCCCAACCACATTCCTATCGTTCTCCCTCTCTTCTCAGATGGGACGGTGGGCCAAATCAAAAGTTATCATGGGCTAACTTTGGACAACTCTGGTATAGACATTGTTTGACTACTAGAGCATTCGCCAATCTCAGTCCTGGGGAACCAGCGTCCCTGCAGGGTTTATCTCTAACTTTCCTCAACACACCTGCCTGCATGCTTCAAGTATACCTAGTAAGACCTTGATTAGCTTGTTTAGGTGTGTTTGATTAGGGTTGGAGTCAAAATATGCAGGACACCAGACCTCCAAGAACAAGTTTGGTGACCCTTGGACTTGAGCAGGGGTGTCCAAACTCGGTCCTGGAGGGCTGGTGTCGGGGAGAGTTTAACTCCAACCCTAATCAAACACACCTGAACCAGCTAATCAAGCTCTTGCTAGATATACTAGAAACCTCCTAGCAGGTGTGTTGAAGCAAGTTGGAGCTAAACTCTCCAGGACACCAGCCCTCCAGGACTGAGTTTGGACACCCCTGGACTAGAGCAATCTACTGCCTTAATTAACAGAGCAAAGATTTTTCTACAATTCTTCACTGGAACCAAATACATGATAATTTGATCTCCATTATTAAAACTCAGGTGATTTAATATGATGACGAAAGAAAAACAATTAAGATGTCTTTTAAAATATAGGTGATCTGTTTTACAATAATTTTATTGGACACTTTTTTTCATTTATGTACTTCTCTGACATTGTGTATATAGTTTTTTTTCCTTTTATACTTACAGGTTTCTGTATGCATATACTGTATGTATATGTGTGTGTGTTTGTGCGTACATATACAGTGAGGAAAAAATTATTTGAACCCCAGCTGATTTTGTAAGTTTGCCCACTAACAAAGAAATGATCAGTCTATAATTTCATACATCTCAGGGGGATTTTGGTCCACTCCTCTTTGCAGATCCTCTCAAAGTCATTAATGTTTCGTGGCTGATGTTTGGCAACGCGAACCTTCAGCTCCCTCCACAGATTTTCTATGGG
Organism: Danio albolineatus; assembly: GCA_903798035.1. Classification (NCBI taxonomy): domain Eukaryota; kingdom Metazoa; phylum Chordata; class Actinopteri; order Cypriniformes; family Danionidae; genus Danio; species Danio albolineatus. The sequence continues at coordinate 1,827,420 of CAIGQQ010004846.1, forward strand.
ATTAAGATCTGGAGACTGACTAGGCCACTCCATGACCTTAATATGCTTCTTCTTGAGCCAATCCTTTGTTGCCTTGGCCGTGTGTTTTGGATCATTGTCATGCTGGAGTACCCAAACACGATCCTTTTTCAATGCCCCAACTGAGGGAAGAAGGTTCTCACCCAACATTTGACGGTACATGGCCCCATCCATCCTCCCTTTGATGCGGTGCAATTGTCCTGTCCCCTTGGCAGAAAAACACCCCCAAAGCATAATGCTTCCACCTCCATATCTGACAGTGGGGAAGGTGTTTTTGGAGTCATAGGCAGCGTTTCCTCCTCCTTCAAACATGGCAAGTTGAGTTGATGCCAAAGATCTCGATTTTGGTCTCATCTGACCACAACACTTTCACCCAGTCCTCCTCTAAATCAGTCAGATGTTCAGTGGCAAACTTCAAACGGGCTTTTAGATGGGCTTTCTTGAGCAGGGGGACCTTGCGGGCACAGCAGGATTTCAGTCCTTCATGGTGTAGCGTTATCAACAGTTTTCTTGTGGTGACTATGGTTCCAGCTGCCTTGAGATCATTGACAAGTTCCTCCCGAGTAATTCTGGGCTGATTCCTCACCGTTCTCATTATCATTGAAACTCCACGAGGTGAGATCTTGCATGGAGCTCCAGACTGAGGGAGATTGGCAGTTAATTTATGTTTCTTCCATTTGCGAATAATTGCACCAACTGTTGTCACCCTTTCGCCCAGCTGCTTGGCGATAGTCTTGTAGCCCATTCCAGCCTTGTGTAGGATCAAAATCTTGTCCCTGAGATCCTTGGAAAGCTCTTTGGTCTTGGCCATGGTGAAGCATTTGGAATCTGCCTTGATTGATTGCTTCTGTGGACAGGTCTCCTTTATACAGGTAACGAGCTGAGAGGGCTGCCAATGTCAGCTTGTAACCTGTATAAGATCCACCTGGGAGCCAGAGATCTTGCTGACGGATAGGGGATCAAATACTTATTTCATTCATAGAAATGCAAATTAATTTCTAACTTTTTTCGAAACACATTTTTCTGGATTTTTTTGTTAATGTTGTGTCTCTCACTGTTCAAATAAACCTACCATTGAAATTATAGACTGATCATTTCTTTGTTAGTGGGCAAACTTACAAAATCAGCTGGGGTTCAAATAGTTTTTTCCCCTCACTGTATATATTTTTTAATTTTATTTCATATTGTTATCAACCATGCTAAGCACATTTAACCAAGTCAATGTTAAGGAATTAAGTTTAAGTTAAAAAAATGTACATTTCTGTGTGAACTATGCCTTTAAGTTTGCAACAGTCACTAGTACAAAAAACATTCACAGTCATAACAGGAAAAGAACTGACACCACTGAAATACGATCATTAGCAAGTATGTACACATTTAATCACTGTTAAGTCCAAACTTTACAAATACAGTTGAGTGTGAGTGGATTTAGTTGAGAGTGTAGGATCTTCTGGAGTCCTTTAAATCAGGCTGTGTAAACCACACACAACTTTTAAAAAAAACCAACAACAGTACCATACGGAGGAAAAACAAAGGGAGTATGTGAACTCGAGGAAGTAGTGTCGCATTGAAGTACAGAAGAAAATAGAGACAGACAAGTTAGACTGGGAGTGCAAGTTATAACACAACTTTCTCTATCTCTAGTATCTGGATGTCTCTTTCTTTTTGACGAATGAACCTGCTTCAGCAAACCATTACATAGAAAGCTCACGTTACCGAATTATATCTGTGTAACCAAACAAGCAGACGTCAACACTGCAGAAGTCTATTGTGCGGATTATAACGATGGCGTTTATATCGGGTAGTCACAAAAACACAACCGTAAGGCTGTTGTGTGAATTTGAGAGACACTTCCACAAACTACATCACCAAACACTGAAAGACAGAAAAACCACCATTTTGTTAAAGGTTACACAGGTCAAATGTTGCACAACACTGCTACAACATATACCAGATCTGCATTCCTAAGCCTTCCTGTTCTTCCCAGGTAAATCGAACAGTCTCACTCTGGTAAACATGATACACTACAGAGCCAACACTGGCTGAATGGCTTGCAAATCATTTAGGTGCTGGAATATTACTGGGCATGACTGAATAAACACAACAGTGACTGCACAATGAAATCTGAGGCGACATAAAACTAAATTGCGACGATCTATTAGACCGTATATGACGCAACAATATTTCTGAGATAATAGAATGAAAACTAAAACGGTAACTGAACCCCAGCAGGACCACATGTGTGCAAATTCTCAAAAAAAAAAAAAAAAAAAGCTGTCCTACTGCATGACCTGTCTATTTCTGTCTCGTATAAAACAAACGTAATAAATAAAATCTTTCAAAACCTACAAAAGCTCATCACGTTACCTGATGATAAAACCGATTTTTAAAGTGATAGTCCACCTGCATTTCTTTTAAATGACGTCATCGTGCGCTCATCATGATGTCGCTCCAAACATGCACACTGTAAAAAGCGATTAGTGGAGATTTATGGTCTCGCTTTACAATCATGTTCCATTAGTTAATGTTAGTGTATGCATTTATACTAACATGAACAAACAACGGACAACACGTTACAGTATTTAGTCATCTTTGCTAATGGAAATACAGTTGTTCATGATAATTTACAGTTCATTAACGGATGTTAACAGGCATGGATGTGGATTTTAACGAAGCACTAGTAAATCCAGAACTATGATTAATAAATGCTGTACAAGTTGTGTTTATTATTAGTTCCTGTAAATAAATACATTTAAGGAACATTGTTGTAAAGTGTGACTGGCTTTATTTTAATAAGTGAGTAAACCCATAAGTAAATGTGCATAATAATAATAATAATAATAAAAAAATTAAGTCAACTTAACAGTTTCAAGGTTCACTCACTTTAAATAAAGCCAACTAGAACTCCAATCAGTTATTTACAGTGTATGAATATCTTTAAATGGAACACAAACACCAGTGATGCTTTGTTTCAAGTCAATGGTGACCGAAAGCACATTGAGCTAGAGTAAAAAACAAAACAAAAGGAAGCTTTGGAACGACAAAAGGATGAGTAAATGATGTCAGAACTTTCATTTCTGTGTAAACACTCCATCAAAAAAGACATACCTCAGGTGAACGACTTCTAACCTATGAAGAAATGCTCCTAAACAAAGGCTTCCCACTTGTCATTTCTGATCATGGAAGCACCCGTACATCAGAGTCTCACAGTTTTCTGGACATATCTAAGGCTAACACCCATCCTTGTGTTTCTTTTGTTCTTGTCGCTTGGATTCAGCCTCATCCGTCTTTCTCCCTGAAGTCTCGGAGTCTCCTTTACCCTGTGTTTCGCTGATCCAAGACACTTTGAAGCGTGAATGAGCTGGCACTGGTGTAGATGTTGTGACCTCTTTATCATCAGAGTCATCGAAGCTGACCTCTTTAACGGCCTCTTGTTTTTTAAACGAATCCCGTCTCTCGGACAAGTTCAGTTTCCTCATCACCAAACCACCGGAGTCCCTCGCTCGCTGACCGGACAGGTATAACCCTTGTCTAGCATGATCGCCGACGCACACAAATCCTGAGGCGATGTCTGCAGATGGAGACTCAAACTCATCGGCTTCACTTTGAGGAAACTCCACGGTGTGTCTTGGAGAGGAAAATGACCTTTTGTCTCCATATTGGGCACCAGAGAGCCTCTCGGATGACTGAACTCTGTTGAGCAGCGGTGAACGGGGCGATTCTGTGCTGCGGGGACACACGGTTTGTCTCACGATGGTCGGAGGAGACATCATCTTGTTGTGAAAGGAGTGGAGGCTTTTGGGAGGCCCGGTGAGGGAGGATGGAGAACACTGAGGGGAGAGAGGCTGCGAGGAGGGGTTGCAGGCAAGGGGAGACGGAGGAATGCTGTTGCTGGATTTGCAGCGGCCTGCTTTGCTGTAGCGCAGGCTGATCTTGGATCCCAAAACGTGAAGGGAACTCGGTCGGCTTTGAGGGATGGGTGAATTTGGAGAGCTGGAGCAGGGTGAGGAGCTCTGTGGAGAGTTTGAGTCTGTGGAGAGAGCACAAGCAGTGTTATTCAATCTTAGTCCCTTTATTAATCTGGGGTTGCGACAGCGGAACCGCCAACTTATCTAGCATTTGTTGTAGCGGATGTCCTTCCAACTGTAACCAGTCACTAGGAAACATCCATACACACTCATTCACACACATACACTACAGACAATTTAGTTTACCCAATTCACCTGTATTGCATGTCTTTGGACTTGGAAACTAGAGCACCTGGAGGAAACCCACACGAGGAGAACATGCAAATTCCACACAGAAATGCCAACTGGCCCAGCAGGGGCTCGAACCAGTGACCTTCTTGCTGTGAGGCAATCATGCTACCCACTGCACCACTGTGACGCCCTTCTTTGAATTTATTTATTTATATATTTATTTATAAATTATATTTTAGTGTTCTACTGCTTAAACTTGCAAAGAGTTATGCGATTCAAAACTGAAGCATCATTATTTCTGTTACAGTACTGTCGGAATGGCACAATAATTAACTTTTTTTTTTATTAATGCTTTAGACAGTTAAACAAAGAACAGGAGTGTCCACAATAAAAAAAAAAAACAAGTCTTTTCAAAATCTAGTTTATTGAAAAAAAAAATCCTAAAAGTGAACTGTGCATGAATGTAATTTTGTTTTCGAGTTGTGCAACCTAAAAAAAAAAAGAAGTCATTGTGTTTTGACTTTAAAAAAGGTGAAAATAATATATTTCAAATGTATAAATGATCAATTATTCCTTTACGTTATTCCAATAGACTGAATGAACAAACTAACCTTGCTTTGTCATAATCATGGTCGACATATCTGATATTTGATATCTGAAGTGGCTTAATGTTGACATTTCCTGCACAAACCAATTGTTTTACTTCATAAAATATTAATTTGTCGTCATTGTACGGGATAGTTTTATTTTGCCTGCTGGTGTTTTTCATTTTGACTCTCAATGTGCCAGTAGATGTTTACTAACATTTTATTTATGGACAAATTTTCAGCTAAAAATCTTAACACTACATAATACACGAAGCAGAGTTAGTGTTAGTTAAGTCACAATTACTAACACAAACTAATAATGTACAATGGTTGCAGAGCCTTTATTAATAGTGATTTAATAATTACCAAGTCAAATTTACTAATACATTATTAAAATCAAACACTTTGCTTATTAACATTAATGCACTGTCAGTGAACATAAACAACTGTATATTCATTAACTAACATTAAAAAACATAAATACTCGATACATAATAATAAATAACAATACATAAATGCGCTGGCGCCACGGTGGCCTAGTGGTTAGCACGTTCGCCTCACAGCAAGAAGGTCGCTGGTTCGATCCCCAGCTGGGCCAGTTGGCATTTCTGTGTGGAGTTTGCATGTTCTCCCCGTGGTTGTGTGGGTTTCCTCCGGGTGCTCCGGTTTTCCCCCACAGTCCAAAGACATGCGGTATAAGTGAATTGGGTAAGCTAAATTGTCCGTAGTGTATGTGTGTGAATGAGAATGTATGGATGTTTCCCAGAGATGGGTTGTGGCTGAAAGGGCATCCGCTGCGTAAAACAAATGCTGGATAAGTTGGCGGTTCATTCCGCTGTGGCGACCCTGGATTAATGAAGGGACTAAGCCGGCGTTGTTCATCGTTTGTTCATGTTAGTAAATATGTGAACTAACATTAACTACATGTCCTGTATTCCAGTGTAACCAAATCTTTTATGTTCTACTAAAAACAAATTAGTGAACGAGCGCAAAAAATATCTATCCATCCATCCATTTTATTTTATTTTATTTTATTTTTTATATTTTTGAGTGAACTCTCCAATTAAATAAAACAATAAAAAGAAATATTTTAAGAAATATTGAGATCATTGAGATTTTCTTTTCAATAATTAAATTCATTGAATGATCCATTTTTCTTTGAGGCATAAGTGATAAATAGCAGATCATATAAGACTATATCTGCTATTGAAAAAGAGAGAGAGTCCTACCACATGACAGGTCTGGAGCTGGGCTTCTGCAGGGGGTGTTGGGGCCAGGAGAGAGGCTCGGTGTTGGAGAGTCAGAAAGGCTATCATTGGGTGAGTGCTGAAAGCCCGCAGAGAAACTGCGACTGTTCTGAATCCCTGGACTGTGTTTGGGCAGCTTCTTCAAAAGGTTACGCCGTTTGCTTAAGAAAATATATATTGCAATGGTTGAGTATAAATTCGATTTTAGGCTGCAATATGTTGAAAAGTACAAAAAAAAAATACTACAAAATATCTGTCCAACCTGTCTTGACCCTCCTTCCTTTTGCTCTTTTTACTGCGTCGTGCCATCTTCCCCTTTGAGCTGGTCTTTCTTGCAGGCCCAATTTTAATGGACGTGTTCTCAAGAGGAGTCGTATGAAGTGTTACTTTACTACCGCTCTACAAAAGAAAAAATAAATAAATAAATGAAGCAATACAAGCCGGCTTTTTATTTCAAAAGTATTTGAGAATCTCACCTTCAGCAGAAGCTCCACCACATCGGTGTGGACCAGACCCTGAATACACTCTCCGTTCACATGAGTGATGAGGTCACCAGCCCTCAGTCCGGCCTCGTGAGCAGGGCTGCAGTCTTCAACACTCTGGAGAAATGGGAACACATGAAAGCACAGTCAACTGGGTAGCAGTCAACTCGATAGAAATTAGAATCAGAAAGCTTTATTCCCAGGTATGACTACACATACAAGGAATTTACTTTTGTGACAGAAGTTTCCACAGTGCAACACGATGACAGTGACAGGACAAAGACAATAAAAAGCAAACAATAAGAATATACAATTTTGACAAACGCATGTACAGTATACTACTATATACAATATTGTATGTATGACTATACAGTATTATGTGCAATTTAAATGTTAAACGTGTGTTGTAAAATAAATACAATGTGTGTATAAATGGTGTTTGCTCCTCAATTATGATGAATGCAGCCAACCAAGCTATTTACCATAAGAATAGTTTACTAAAATAAAATTTAAAAAAGTTTATTAATTGATAAATCAAACTATTTTTTATTCCTCACTCATGAAATTAGAACAGCTTCTAAAAATTATTGCACAATGCAGTTGTAATATAAAAATAAAACAAATTATATGAGACACTGTCAATGAAGTACTATCATTTAGAACATCACAAGTGTGGAAATATTGGTCACACTTTATTTTGATGGTCTGTTTGTTGAATTTAAGTTACATTGCATCTACATGCCAACTAATTCTCATTAGATTAGAAGTAGACTATTAGGTTGGGGTTAGGGTTGAGGTTAGGTGTAGGGTTAGTGTAAGTTGACATGTACTTGCAAAGTTTCTTATAGTCAGTTAAATGTCTGTTGAATGTCAACAGATATTAAGTAGACAGTCTACTAATACTGAAATGGAACATTGAAATAAAGTGTTACCGAAATATTCCATAATTCACACAGAATGATTTATTATGAATAGGATTAAAAGGATTTTTAAAAGAATTTTAAGACGACAGTGGAACGTCTTTTAAAAGTGCTTTTTAAACAGTGATACAACAGTAATATAATAAAAACAGTAATAAAATAATTACTGGATAGCAGCACAGTGGAACAAAACAAAAAAAATCTGTAAAATCTGTATGTTTATGTTATACTTTGTCAATTTAGATAATGTTAACATTAAGTCATGACATATTTAGCAGATTTAGCATTTGTTCAATCATTCATGTCACATTAACACCCTTTTTAGCACTTTGAACGTGGCTCAAATAGAGACAAATATTACTTGATACATATCATGTCGTAGTTACATCTATAAACATTTCAGATCCTGCTATCTTGTACCAGTCAAACATTGTAGGCCAAAAAGAATAATTATAAATACAATTTTGCTAAATCACCCAGTTTTACCTTTAATCAAAGTAAAATTATATCCACTGTATCCGAAATACCCACCCAGACCATGTGGTGCACAGTGTAAACATCCGAATCCCCCATGTAGACCCGAATGGCACGAAGGGCAAAGCCGTACTTCCTCCCAGAGCTGTGGATGACCACGGGAGGACGGAGACTGCTTGCGCTGAGAGAGAGGTCCCGGTTGGGGGACGAATCCCGGGAGGAAGGGTTGGATGAGAGGGAATGTGAGGACATGGGGCTTGTCTGGAGCCCACCGGGAATATCATCTAGAACCATAGAAAATCATACATAAACAAATGCTTCATAAAATCCCCAGTATCCCCATTTAGTCTCAAATAGCTGACACAACGTTGATTAACGTCGAGTAATGTTTCGCTTTCATCTCCGTCAATAAGCTCTCTGTTCTTCTGAAGTGTTCATTGTTCTCCAGACCACCTGCTTTACTTGTTTATTGTTTCAGTCACATGAATTTCAGTTGCCTTCAATGTGATGGCATCACATGATGGAGCATCGTCTACTACATGAACGCATTACCTGCGGTGACGATGAGGGAAAGGCCGGACACGGATGCAGACTTGGGGACTTTGCATGTAAAGGGTGATCGTGGTTTCTCGGGGGTCTCCTGCTGGAGCCCGAGGCGACGAGGACCCTTGTGATCTCGGCGGTTAGTAGGTCTCGTTCCAGTGGAGTTACTGCGCAGACGAATCCGCCTCAGATTTGAGACGAGACCTTCTGGAAAGAAAGAAATGTATTAAATAAATGTCAAATCAGTGCAATTCACTTATCTGAATGCTTGTTTAAAACCGAAAAGTAACAAAGAGTTGCTACCTTCATCCTCAGGGAAGGCAAAGTGTGGCATGGCTTCAAGACTCTGAGTGCTGTTCAAAATTAGAGGACTAGTGCCCCTCTCTGGCTGAGATGAGCTGGATGATGCTCTCGGCCTCAGACTTGGGCTGCGTGAAAAGAAACAAACAAAAATAGCAATTGATAAGTAAAAAAACAAACAGTTAAGTATTTGGATATATTTCTATTGCTTGTTTACAATCTGCACTAAACCAATTCAACTAGTAGCATGCTACATCGTGTTATTTTGTTATTATTTCTATACTATACCAAGGATATAATTAGCTTATGGTTTCAATCAATGAACATCCGAGTAAAAGTGAAGAAAGGCATCTTGATTTTTTTTCCTAAAGGGATAGTTCACCTAAAAATGAAAATCTTGTAATTTAATCACCCTTCGCTTGTTCCCAACTTTTATGAGTTTCTTCTGTTTAATACGAAATATATTTTGAAGAATGCTGGAAACCTGTAACCACTGACGCTCTGATTTTCCTTCTATGGAAGTCAATGGTTCCAGGTGTATTGTTTCCTTTACTCGCTTTATAATTTTGGGGTGCCAGACAGTATCTCACTGTCAAATAAGTAAAATAAAAAAATATAAAATAATAATAATAATAATAATAATAACAGCAATACAAACAGGACACCTTACAAAGACCTGTTAAACTACAGTTCATACACAAACCCACAAGTTGTGATCATTGAGGAAAAAAAAACACTCCACAATACTTTTTCCATCTTGTCCCAACATCAATCATGTTTGAAAATTAAATCAGGAAACAAAGAAAACACCATTGCAAACATCAAACAAAAACACTTTTCTAGAAGGGATCAATTTGAAACAAACTCAAAGCGGTCAAGCAAGGTACCAGCATTCTTCAAAATATCTAGTAATATTAATAAATACATAGCAACAAAGGTTTGGAAACGAGGAAGAGTACATAGTGAGTATATTTTCATTTTTGTGTGAACTATCCCCTATAATCTTTTTGAATGCAAATCATGTCAAAATAAGAAAAAAACACACCGATATTTAATAATAAAAGCCTTAGTTCAAGAGAACAAAATGTTGCTAAATAAAATTTGACCACTTCTGCAAGTTGGAACAGTGTGTATTCTGTTCGGCAGATAAAGGAAAAAAACCAAACATTTAACTGAAAAATGTACTCCATTTTTTTCTTACGGGAGTCAAAGACTTAATTTAAAATAAAACCGGTTCCTTATTACATATTATATATTACTTATTATATTATTATACTTATTTATATTACTTAAACACTAACAGTTACTTATTATAATGGTTCTCCAGGCAGTCTCTGCATACAGAGCATGTCTACAACATGCAAACAATACACAGCAGAAATATGTGGTTTGTTGGTGCACCATCTGCTTGTGAAGTGGTAATACATATAATGTATAAACCTTCCTGGATTCAGCCTCCTTTTAATTGAGAAAAGTCTCTTAACAGCCGTTTATGACAACTCCTTAATCATATCACACTTTAAAGATTTTTACAAACCTAAAATGTTCACTACAGTGTCTGAACACGCTGCATCCCAGACACCATTTGGTAACACTTTAATAAATGGTGTCCTTGTTTACACATGTTCCATGTACTTATTTTAGTAATTACAATTAATAATGCATAATTACGAGAAACTAACCTTAAACCTAATCCACGTTCTAACCTTCTCCATATAGTAAGCGCATGTAATTAATTAATATTACTCAGTAGTTAAAGGTGCCTATGAAAAAAAATCTGGGTATACCCAAGCATAGTCAAATAATTAGGATTCCAGTACGAGGAAATGGCTATACTGTGAGCCTCAAACACTATTGACTCCTTGTTCCCATGTAAATTCCCGAGTAAATTCCAAGTGAAAAACAGGGCAATCAGAACACAATACAGACTGCTGCATTGCTCACGGGTTTATTCAACAACACTACCTCAAGGTTTGCATGTACGTTAGGTCATGTTCAACGTCATTCAGACCTGATGAGCAGTCGTGCCATTAGGAGATCACAAGCTTGATATGTTGCACACGAGATCATTAATGATCATAAGCCAGGCCGTTTTTGAAATGGTAACAACGAACGTTTTTCTCTATTAATTTTAAGTTCATATTGAGCTTACCATGTATGTGAGACCCTTATTTTGAAAATGGGAGACGCAGCAAAATTTATAAAATGTTTTCTATGATTTACTAAGTAATGACTTCCACAGACATGCTTTAGAGCTGAATGAAAAATACAGGATATACAGATTGCAGGATATACAGATTACAAAATTATTCACAGTAAACCTGAAGAGGAATAAGGTATGTTTAATCTTTTGTTCATTTATGAAATTAGATGGATATGTTTGTAATTTGAGGTAACAAACACATGTAGACGGCTAAGTATTGTGTTTAATGAACGTTTTACCATCAAATCTTATTGCTCTCGCTGCAATTTGTCTGAAGCGAAAAAATAACAACACACTTTAATAAATGTCATCTTTTTTGCAGAGGCTGATATTAATACCTTGCTATGTTTAAATTCACATTATAGCTCCAGAACACAAAATAATACATCTCTGCTTTTTTTGTTGACTTTAATTATAATTTAGCCTATATTTTATTCATGGTTACTCTGTCTGGTGGTTTATATTAGATCATGGGTCTCAAAACTCAATTCCTAGTAGGCCGCAGCTCTGCAGTTTTGCTCCAACCTTAACGTGGTGTTCAAGACTTCTGGAGACTATTCGGCAGGTGTGAGTTGGAGGTTGTTGGAGCTAAATTGTGCAGAGCTGTGGCCCTCCAGGAATTGAGTTTGAGACCACTGTACTAGATCTCTCGACATACAAAAAAAAAAAAAGTTTGAAGAGGACATATACTCCATTTGTTAGAGTATTATTTAACAAATGAAGTATGATTATTTTGCATGTTTATTTCAAAGTACAGCATGCTGTGAGAGAAAAAGAGCTAGCAATCACTGAGAGCTGAGTCAGAGCAGAGCTCATTAACATTCATGACCGCTTCAAATATGGTCAATAATGACCTAATAATTTTAGGTGTATATCACGGGGTAATAAATAAAGATATAAAACTTTTTCTGGAGAATTTTGAACCACTTTAACAAGGACTCCTTCAAATAAAGTGTAACCCAATATTTTCATGATTTACGTGTGAACACATAAGATAAGGAATGGATCTAAATGGATTACAATTGTGAATTTCAATAGTATTACAACACATTGATTTTGCCAGTGTCAAGAAACTGAGACGTCTGACGACAGACACAGCAAGCAGAAACAGTCCACAGATTTGTGCTCACCTGCCCCTGCTGGAATCCTGCTTCCTATCAGCAGTCTGAATCTGTCTGGGTGTTTCAACAGGAGACAGCACTGAATGAGTGTCCCAGCGGTCCTCCTTCTCCTCACTACAGCTCCGCTCAGACGACGACAGGCTCAGGTTTGAGGGTGAAGCCAGCTGCTCAGAGCTACTGTACACCTGATTTACATGAAAAAAGTATATAGACAATATATATATATATATATAAACAATATTAGATTAGATTAGATTAGATATAATTGACTGACCAACATCACTATATTATGAACATCATGCACATTTATTCAATTCACCTTGCTGAAGCGATGAGAACAGGACGAGAACTTGATCTCCTGATAGGATTCATCATCGTTTGTCTCATCATCCTCATCAGAGTGGTGGTAACGGTCAGATCGGGCTGGACAGCAGATGAACAGAGACGGATCAGTTGTTTGTTTTATCAATGATAGAGCAGATGTTATAAAAAGAGCAAGAGAGCCACCTACTGTCAAAGTAGCTTGTGTCTTCCTCAGTTTCCAGCTGTGGAACGAACTCTGCTTTCTGCCTTAAAAGTCCACTCCAGTCCAGACCATGAAAGAAGATGTGATGCTTGACCTCGGCTGCCCCTCCTAAAGATTACAGCACAAATCACTGAATCATGGCTACATTATTTATATACAGTCTTGTACAGGGCTGGACTAAACATATACACACATGAACATTAAACATCGTAGAAAAAAAAAAAAACTGACAAATAAAGCTAATATTACAATCTAAACCAGGGCTATACAATTAGTTTGTCATGGGGGCCAGCTCATGAAAAGCATCCCAAACGAAGGGCCGGAGAGGTATGACTTGCAATACGAGTGAGGACACAGCTGCAAATGTTGCATTTTTGCTCCTTAAGACACCCCCGTTGGCTTTTTCTACATTAAAATGTAAATATGTTTTATTTTGAAACTACATAATCTCAGTGCATTGTACAATAGGCCTTTTTTTAACAAACATTTAAATGTTTCATTTCAAAGCGCAACAAAAGCAGTGGATTGTTTAAGTAGGCTTCTTCTACATTTAAACACATTCATATGTTTTGAACTGCATAATAATTATGGATGCAACAATTATAGATTGTATTTGTTGTATGATACTAGTCTAAAGAATAATCATGGATTCACGGTTATCACGTCTAATGTAAATTTAAGCTTTATATTAGGTAGGCCTAAGTATTTAGATTAAGTGTTGTTATCATCTGCGTTCATACATACATAAACATTTTAATAATAATTCGTCTAACATATCTTTTGTTTTCATGAAAGCCACGCACAACCTCACCAGATGTTTTCTACTGCGCGCGCCCAGAAAGCCGCGAGCGTGTTGCTCCACTTGCGTGCGCATATTGGCGTATGGTCTGACATTAGAAATAACAAACTAGCGCCGAAAGGACGTTATTTTGGAACGGCCCACTGCTATAGTTAATCCAGTGTGCTTGCGTATTGGCCTCAGTGTACAAGCTCGGAACTTTAAACTAGTGCACAGGTGGCATAACTTTGTTTAGTTGCAGCAGTTTCGTTCTGTGCAACAGAAACACGGCATTGAGAAGCCTATATGATTAATTAACCATGACGAATTAAAGCACAGTTAATAGTGAAATCTGCGAATCGTTGCATCCCTAATAACGATATCAATGCATTGTACAAAAGGTCTTTTCTACAAACATATCCAAATGTTTTCGCCTGCCCGCGTCACTTGCTTAATGTCAGGTGACTCATGCTCTGCGCAGCCTTCAACTGCAGCTTGTGCAGTATCGAACAGATACACGTCACTTCATAACTACAGCGGCAGTTTTTCGACTGAACTAAATTTATCTTTGATGTCTTGGTCACATTAATTGGAGGGCCAGATCAAATTGCCTCGGGAGCCGGGTTTGGTCCGCGGGCTGCCAATTCAATAGCCCCGATCTAAACATTTGATTAAAAAAACAAATGAATTACAAATGTGGCCATGTTTTAAGCATTCAAATTATTAACAATAAAAAAAGCCAAGTAGAAATGACTTAAACACAACATAAATGACTAAAAATCTAAAAATAAATGCCAAAACATACATACATACATACATGTATACACACACATACACACACACACACACAATAGTTGCTTTAAAACTATAAAACAACACCCAATCTTGTCCTAGGACAATTTTAAAAAACATTTTTGATTCACTTCGAATGCTGACTACTACACCGACACACACACACACACACACACACACACACACACACACACACACA
>CAIGQQ010004846.1:1841908-1873303 GCA_903798035.1 Danio albolineatus
ACACACACACACACACACACACACACACACACACACACACAAGTATATAAACAATTCAACAATAGCAATGATTAACAGGATTTTATTTAGCCTAAACTGGCAAAGCACCCACCGGTTCCCAATCTCTCCAATGGACTTTGTCTCAGGAGTTTTGTGATGAGGTCTTGAGACTCAACAGGCAATGCATCATCACCCACTGGCCACTCAATTTCATCTATAGAGTGACAAGGACACAAACACACAAGCACAACATTAACTAGAGTACTGCAAGAAGGTTACAAAGTATGACTGCAGTATATTGGAAAAACACTGAAACTGCAATATTTAGTTTTGTTGCTAATTACACTGCGATATCAATATAATTTTCACAAGATTATATCATTATAGAAATAAACACAATAACTCTATGCTAAAGTGGCAAATGTTTTTTTTATTTTACTTATAATTATAAATCACAGTTCTTAAAATCACACCAAAATAAAACAAATCCTTCACACTATTATTTTAGGGTTAAACTCTCATTCTAAAAAAATACTCCACAAATCACGTTCTAAACTGTGGTTCCTGGTTAATTATAATACCAACTTCATATTACAGTTGCTGCGAAGTGAATTCTGTAATTTCACACATAACGATATTGATGCTGAAATGATATACTGTATTGTGCAGCCTTATTTCATAAGTGCCTATAGAGCTGTGTCCAAAGACTGAAAACTATATCTAGGCAGCATGCAGAGACAGAAGGCAAGAGATTTTATCAGAGAGCTTTTTGAAGGCATCGAAAAAAGTACAATATGTTGTCCATGATATCCTATAATCATGTGCTTCCAAGTCAAGGAAAATTTGGTTTCTTTTTAACCTTTATAAGTTTCTTCTGTTAAACACAAAAGAAGATATTTTGGATGTTGGAAACCTGTAACCATGGACTTCAATAGTTAGCCAGTGGTTACAAGTTTTCAGCGTTCTTTGGGTTTAACAGACGAAAGAATCTCAAAGGTTTGAAACCACTTGAGAGTGAGCAAATAAACGAGTGAAACTATCCTTTTACGTTAAAATAAAAGATTATATCTGAAGTTTACAATTGGTGTCAAATTTATGTTTATGTAAATGTTTGATCAACTATTCCATTATTTGTCTTAGTTTCTGATGAAATTAGTAATGTATTACTATAGTAATTAAATATTTTTATATTTTAAACATTATATTTTAAGTTTTGTTATAGATCATCCAACAATTTCGCTGCCTTTGAAGTCTGAAATCAGTGAGCTTTTTTCATTTACTTGATCATCCACAAAGCTTTAAAAGCTCTTGATGCTCACCACTGACCACCTGACCAAAGAGCTCTTCTGGTGTGTCTCCAAAGAAAGGTACGCAGCCCACCAGGAACTCATAGAGAATGATGCCCATGGCCCACCAATCCACAGGTTTGCCATAACCCTGCCTCAGAATCACCTCTGGTGCAATGTACTCTGGAGTGCCGCAGAGCTAGAAAACAAAAGATGAAAATTGTCTGCACTGCTGTAACTTTCAAATCTCAATTTCATGTTTTTATTAGCGATAGTTACAGTTTTGTTTTATACATCAGCTTTTCTGTATAGCCATTATTTGTATTAATAGGACAACAACGAAAATAAGCCAAAGGATTTATTGTGCTATTATCCTCAGCAGTTTTACTTCAAGGTTTATAGGATACTACTTGTTATTTTGTACAGTTTGTTAAATTCTGTCAATCCAAAATCAATTAAATTTTGTTTTTCAGCTTGTCAAATAAGGACACTTGTGAGTGAAATGTAAATATTCTAGACCACAGAAGAACAATTGCAGAAATTAAATAAAAGAATAAGTGAATGACGACTTAAATTTCATGTTTTTGCACACAATGCTCTTGTCTGGCTTTGTAAAAAAAGTTGAAACTGCTTTTCCTTTCTAGAACTTGTAAAACTACATTATGGCTGTGGTAAAATGAAACAAAATTATATTAAACAATACCTCAAAAATCATTATTCTTTCAAAAACATTACCTTCCACCTCATTTCATATTGCCATTTTGTCCTTTTTAGAACTAAAACAGCGATAAAATGAAGGATACAATTAAATAATATGTAATAAAACATTACTAAAGTAAAATTAAGTCGTCATTAATTCTTATTTCCTTCGAGGAACTTCTAAATAACATTACAATAAAGAATAAACTCAAAGATATAAACAGATAACTGATTTAGAATAATATTAAATTAAAATGTACTTGGTATTTATTTAAAAACATTATTCTCTTAAAAGTTTTCACCTCCTTCCATAATGCTGGCCTTTCACAGACTTTGCAAAATGTAATGATAATAATAATAATAATAATAATAAGGAACAAAATAAAATGAAAATCGTGAATCTGACATTTCACTAAACATGTTTTTCATTTTTTTTATATATAGGATTTAGTGTGCTGCACGCCTGAGTAGACCGACCTGTTTATCAATGAACTCTCTTGTGTCTTTCTCCATGTGCTCCTCATACAGGTTTGTGGTCATGTTCATTAAACCAATTTTAGACAAGCCGAAGTCAGTCAGTTTAATGTGGCCCATTGATGTAATGAGCAAGCTGAAGACAGGAAGCAAACACAGTGAATGCAATATTTGAAGGACACAAAGTCATGCGCAACTGCAGGATTGCATCATGGAGCAGCTCTTACTTGTCAGGTTTGAGATCCCTGTGCACAATGCCATAATTATGAAGATACTCTAGTGCAAGAACCGTCTCTGCAAAATACATTCTGGCCATGTCCACCGGCAGGGGACCCATGTTCTTTAGCAAATTTGCACAGTCTCCACCTGGAAAGATGTTTTCATAATAAATAACAGGCTTTGACTAGAACCATGAGAAATGATGTGTGTCATAAGATTAGATGACTGCACGACTCCTCCGACTCACCCTCCACATACTCCATGACCATGCAGAGGTGTCGGCGAGTCTCAAACGAGCAGTACATGCTGACCACAAATGGGTTTTCTGCAAACGTCAGGATGTCTCGCTCCACAAACACCTGCTGGATCTGGTTCCTCAAGATCAAGTTCTGCCGGTTGATCTTCTTCATTGCAAAACGTTGCCTTGTCTCGTGGTGCCTCACAAGGTATACAGCCCTGCAATCAACAGAAAGATCAGAATCTCACATTCTCAAGGGTTTGCATATAGCTTAGTATTTAGTTTCATGTACTGCATGTATACACTAATGTGCTTGTGACGTTGTCATTAGCACAATACACTCTGGGAGAAATTACACTTTTGACTTCTTCCCAATAGGGAAAATCACCAGCAATCAAGAATGCATGATTATATGGTGTCATGGCTTTGCATTCAAAAAATCTCATTATAAATGGAAGTCAATGGGTGAAAAACAGCCATGAACATAACAAAAGGATAGTAAATTTGACCAGTACACATGCATTTAATATAAAATAAAGCTGGCCAATTAACCAAAAACGACTTTCACGAGGATTTACCGGCTAAAAGGGTGTTAAATAAAAGCGATGTGTGCTAAAATCTGCTCAAAATATCACCTGATCTTAAGATAAAAAAATAATAAACGTGCGTCCATTATACTTCCTATAAAATATGTCTACTCTAACTGCTCAAAGCCTGAAGACTTGATCTGACCTTCAGCATCTAGCACTGACTCGTCAAGACTGCAAAATGGGACAGAAATCTGGGCAAAGTTGTGTAGCGTATTCATTCCTTCAGTCAACGGATGACCTAAATTCATATGACTATAAAACTGCCAGTTCCTTCTTTGAAGAAAACAGCAGCGAGTGTGAGCTCACCCATAAGCCCCATTGCTGATGAGTTTTATAGTCTCAAAATCTCTTTCCAGAGGCTTCCTTCGAGGCGTCATGGTTCCAGGGCGATTCTGGAGCACAAAGAATGAAAATAAAACTCTCAAGAGCAGAACAATACAAAAATCTGACCGAACACTGCTGAAATCTCAGCCTCTTCTTTCATTTAAATAGATTCAAATTCTTGCATTTATTACACTTTGAATACATTTAAAGTATGATATATTAAATTTTTTCAGTTAAATATTAAAAAAGAAAACAAAATCACTACCATTTTTATGTATAATATAAAATATGCTTTTTAATAAATTGAGTCATTATGAGCGTAAGACAAATTCTGAAACTGCTTATATTTTATTTTATTTATTTGTTTATTTATACAGGGACAATGTACAACATGACATGTTGTGCCAGAGTTAGCTTTAAAGCTACTTTACATCTGTAGTCCCTGGGCAGGAAGTTGTAACAAATTTAGTAAACAAAAATACAAGATACACTTATAGTACAATACATAATTGTCAATAAAATAAAATCAGTTGTTACATATTTGATTTTAAGTCAAATTTTAAGAAGAGTTTTAAAATGATTAAAAGTTGTACTCTCTCTGATATGCACTGGTATTTTATTCCATCTTTCCGCTGCTCTGACTGAAAAAAACTGATCGTCCAAAAGCAGTTCTCTTAAGTTTAACTGAACAATCACCTCTAACCAATGACCTTGTCTGTCTTATATTGTCCTTGCAGACAATTACACATTGTTTGAGGGGTGCTGGAGCAAGATCATTAAATATCTTAAACATTAATCACACATCAGCATAAAATAAAAAAACTATCGAATGTTAATAGTTTTTATTGTGCAATACAGTTACAATAATGATAGCTCGTTTTTTTGGCTAGAAGTTTTACAGTTTGTTTATAGATTATGTACAATGGTTTTAATGTTGTAATGTTCGTGTGGGACCAGCTTGTGGCACAATAAGATAAGTGAGGGAAAATCCTTGTATTCATAAAATGTTTAGCAGCAGCCATAGGTAACTGATGCCTGATGTTTCTATAAATCATCAGGCTTGCTCTAGCACTTTTAGAAACTTTCTTAATATGTTTTTTAAAATTTAAATTGGTCAATACTTATACCTAAATATTTAAAATGATCAACTATATTTATTACTTCACCATTAACTAAAATATCTGAGCAATGCTCCTCATTTTTCTTAATTGAAAAAAAACATTCCCACAGTTTTACTTATGTTAAGGGTAAGACAAGAACGACATAACCAGTCTGAAACTTTCTTGAGTGCAGCAGTGAGTATGTTAGCAGCTTGTTCTTTGTTTTTTTTCGTGAGTATATACTATTGTGTCGTCTGCATACATTTGGACCTGAACTTCTGGACACACTGCAGGCAAGTCATTAATGTATAAACTAAACAGAATTGGTCCAAGAAATGATCCCTGTGGAACTCCAAAATTACAATTAATAATTTTAAATATGACTCCATCCATGATAAAGCTTTCATAGAAAAATTTTAATGGCTTTAAATGGTGACTCATCCCATCTCAATTACTGTTTTAGGACTTTTTTCTCTTTTTTGCATTTTTTGTGCTAATTAAGTGTTAACCAATGCAAATTAGGTTTTATGCAAGACTTATTCATTAGATAAAACCTTTTAGCATACAGCTGCAAATAAGAAAATAAAAATATTTTAGCCAAAATTAGTCATTACTACATTTGGGTTGAATTAGCACAGCGCACATTGTTTATTCAATTTGAGTCAGATAAAACTCTTGACTTATGAAATGGTGGAAAGGATGATTGTTTAGACCTTGCTGGCAATGAAACGTACAGACTGGACCTCATGGAAAGGAAAACATGAGACCTCCAGCAGCTTAGAGAACCAGTGTTTATTTTCTTACCTCTGCTGTGTCATCGAGCTCTCTGCTTGAGCTGCCTGAGCTGTTGTGCTCAAGTTGCACCATATCTGAACCCAAAGACAAGAGGAAAATCAATCACTCGTTTGCTTAAAGCTAGTATTTAATTATACGTTACAACACAGACGGGAGAAAAAAAAAACACACACACACACAACAATTTTTGGGTGGGGTGATAGATAAATCATAATTATACCCTCCAGGGGGTCTCGGGTGAGACCCAGTTGGCTGATGATGTATCGAGGGATGTCAGTCTTGATTCCCTGGCCCACTTTGGCTTGGCCTTCTGCAACTTCCAGACGCTGATAAAATTCCTCAGGGTCAAATTCCTGTTTATGAAAGGGACAAATTAAATGACATTACTGTCTGAAATGGCATAAGACAAAGACTTCAGACAGTAATTACAAAATGTATGTGTATATACAGCAAGTAAACATTTAAAATGACCTTTTAAGGTTAAAAAAACTATGAAAAGTTGTCCTAAGACTATTGAACAATACCCATTCTTGTCTTGGGACAATTTTCAAAAACTTTTTCAATCCTCTTTTTTAAAATTACTTTATTTTAAGCTTTTTATATATATATATATATATATATATATATATATATATATATATATATATATACACACACAGAACAAGAACTAACATTGGCTCATACTTTAGACATACAAAAAACAAAAACAAAAAAAAAAACACCCACCCACATCATAGTCACAAAACATACAATCAAAGCTAGAGAGGGTATACAACCTAAACCTTAGAGGGGTCACTGGATTGCTGCTGAGTAGGCATGGGCCGGTATAAGATTCGGTATGATAACCTTGTGTAAAAATATCACGGTTTCACAGTATTGTGATTACTGCTCTAAAATATATTCTTTTTAAATGTCTGGCTAAAAAACAAAACCTTTTTCCCCCTTTGAACACAATGCATTTTATTTTGAGAAACATTTAAAATATTTTGGGACAGTAAACATGTCAAGCTAAATAATTAGGAACGGAATAGCAGAACATGTTGGTGGAATGAAAACCTTGACTTTTCCAAAACGTGGTAACCCTTGAAAAAGGTTATCGTCTCATGCCTACTCTCTCCTGAGACTTTGTCACTTGTTAAATTTGTCAAATAAATCAAGAAAAGAAAGTGTCTCTACATCTGAATAAGATATCATATCAGAAACCCAGTTCTGGAATAAGGTGGGCAAAGGTGATTTCCAATTGTTAAGCACTAATCTTTTAGCCACAACCATGCCTTCCATTAAAGACTCTTGCCCTGTTTGAGGGAGAGAAGATGTGTTTTGTGGATCCTCTTTCTTTCATTCTTTCTATCCTTCCTATACATACATTCATTCAAACCCTTTTTTAACTAGCTACCTCCAATAAATCACATTTAACTTGATTGTGTTGTCCATTTATTAAGAGATGAAGAAACACACACACACAAAATTGTCAATTGTAAATAAATGTGAAACATATACTTTTTAAAAACTGTGTTAATCATCATTTTACCAGACATTCCAGTAGTCTTGCTGGCCTGGAAATAATGATGAGAATCTTCTTCACGAGTTTGGCAATAACAGTCACTTCCTCACTCTCAGAGCGCTCGTATGCCTGTGGGTAGAAAAAAAAACATTCAGTGCCAATGCAAATAAACTTTACGAGTTCAAAACAAAACCACCTACATTGTTGCATGAAGATTGGTGAATGCAAGCACAGGGGAGAAAAAAAAAAGTGTTCTTAAATGCTAAAAGTTACCGAATTTAGTGACCTAATTCACAGTGTGGGGACAGAGATAAGCAATCATGGAATAAGAGCATAAAAACCCCTTAAGCTTCTAATGACATTTAAGAGAAAAGGCAGAGTTCACCCAAAAATGAATTTCTGTCATTATTAATTTAACGCTCATTCTAAACCCATATGACAGCATTTCAAAACTGTGCAATGCAAAATAAAAATGCTAACCTTTTCCACTGAACATTTAATAACGACAACCTCATTTATGTAAAAAAAAAGAAATCAACGAAACAGTGCCAAAAACAACCAGAAGCAAGCATCTAAGAAATGAATTAGTTGCACCACGACTTGTTTCCTCTTGCTTCATTTGATCAGCCTCTTTTCTCTTTCCTTCATTTGCGATTCATGACTTCATAGGCATGAAGCAAAAACTCCTTGGGGAGACAAAACAGTCTCTCACTTGCCCTAATTAACCATCTCTCCCTTTACAGTGTTGACACGACTGCCAGGCCACACAAACACTGCAGACGACTAGCGTGCTCTCTTCAGTATCCTTCCAGGCAAAAACTGCACATGACAGCAGGAGTTTGGTATGAGGAATGAAGGCTGCCAGTTTACTTTAAATCTAACACAGGACAACATGTGCCCGTTTAGATATAACATGCTGAAGTTTGTCTTTACCAATGAAAATGCCTCAATGCTCTGTACAGCAGCTTGCTGAATGCCATTTTCAGAAAAATAAAATAAAACATGACACAAACAGGGCTGATTAAAAGAATAAGACAGGGCTTTTGGGGTAGTATGTCATGAGACATGAGGCTCTCAGTAAAGCATTTTTTAAATTTAATGCCATGTCAGCAACCAAGGCTATTAAATAAGATTTTAGTGTTAATGCAGAAAACAAATTCTACACTTTTTCCTGGAGTCACTTTGCTAAAAATGTCCTTAAGTGAGAGACCTTCTGGAATAATTAAAAGCAGGACAGTCCAGTAAAATGTGCTTTAGTGAGAGGAATTGAAAAGTACAAACATTGAGTAGGGTCTGCACCTTTTAGCAAAAAACCATGGGTTATACGTGTATGTCCAATACGACATCTGGTAAAAAAAATCCCTTGATCAAATCTAGTCTTAAAATGTTTTAAAATTCTGTTTGAGATTTCAGGTTGTCATGAGGCTCTCAGTCATGCTTATATAAAAGGAGACAGGCTGTGGCAGTATTAAAGGGATTGTTTACCCAAAATCCATGAATAAATTCCATCATCAGAATTTGTGCAATTTTTCCTACTATGGAAGTCAATAGCTACAGGTCTACAACAACATGGGTCAAAATATCTTCTTTTGTGGTCAACATAAAACTACTAAATGTTTTGAAACCACTTGAGCAGGCACGTAACGATTCAACGATTTTTTATTTATTTTTATTTTTTTAAGAAATTTACAAGTGATCTTTTATTATTCTCAAATGCTTCACATTTCCCAGTAAAATAAAACAGATTGACAAAACATTTAAATAGCTATTTTAAAACAATCCCCCCGCCCCTTACTTTATTAAATACAAAAAAGTAGCAGCTTTAATTTATACAAACTAAGACTTTTTCTGTACTGACAGTACTGGGTTGCTGCTAGGGCATCTGCCACATAAAACATATGCCAGAGTAACTGGTTGGTTCATTCCGCTGTGGTGACCCCTAATAATCAGCGACCAAGCCGAAGGATAGTGAGGGAAGGAGAAAGTTTATATCCAGTTCCCACTTTCTCTGGCAAGAGGGGGGTTTTCTGAACATTTACAATGTAGGGCACTGATGAAAAAACTACATCAATGACAATAAACAAAGACCTGAAGTCGTACTGCCTGTTTGACAACACGGGTCAGACATCTGGCTTCTGTGGGATGGCACTCCTGTGGTTTAAATAAGGATAGAACTTCCTCAATATCAACATGTACACTCGTCCCCGCTTTAAACGGTTTATACAACCTGTGGTCAGTTCTTTGTACGTGGATTACTTATTTAGCAGGATTTAGTTATTGACGATTTGACACGATTTGTTCTTCAAAACTCACCCGAGAGTTGTTGTCATAGACAGTTGTGGTAGCTTAAACCTGCTCGGGAGCAGGTTATATTTCATATAAACAGGATTAGATCGGGTCATTTCAAGCAAAGGTAATGCGGAAAGTGTCCCGAATGCTGATATTTTCTTACAGTATAACCTATAGGTGACATACACTTGGGAAAACTGTCAAATAATTGTGAAAACATAATTATTAATATTACATAATTAATAATATTTGTTTATATACATACAATTTATATATATAAAACTAAAAATATATATAAAACTTATGCAATCTGCACTGTCAGTACAAAAGTCCTAAAACAGGGTGGTTCTCCCCAAGGGGATCAAAGAGCACATTTATTAATATGGACTTTTTAGATATAAACGTGTACTATTTTAAGGTACCGACCCAGCTTTAGTACAATTTCTATTTAACAGATAAGGCCAATATGCGCATGTTACATGAGTTTGCAGTGAACACAATGATCCCTGCAGTTAAAAAAAATCTCAATTCGCTTGACATCCTAACCAGTTTGAATCTGTTCATATTTGAATCAATTTCA
The DNA here is from genome assembly GCA_903798035.1 of Danio albolineatus. Taxonomy (NCBI): domain Eukaryota; kingdom Metazoa; phylum Chordata; class Actinopteri; order Cypriniformes; family Danionidae; genus Danio; species Danio albolineatus. The sequence continues at coordinate 1,852,007 of CAIGQQ010004846.1, forward strand.
ACAATGTGAATCATTACATCCCTACACTCAAGGGTGATTATATATTAAATTTTGTGCTAACGTTCTCTTTAAGGCCCAAAGCGAAATCAAAATTACTGTATAAAAAAATATGATAAACATGACGGGACCTGACAGGATTACAAAGCTCATGCAAACATCCACATTCATTCCTGTTTTAAAATACATTCTGAACTCTCATTCTTTTTCTCAGCTTTTTGTTCAGTCATGTTACTGAAAGGAAAGTGTGCAACACATATTTACATATTTAAATGCCACTGTCAGTAGTGTGGGTGAAATCGGAACATTTGTTAACTATATTGACCTTATTCTTTCACATAACAGCAGGAGCAGCCATTGAAACCCAATTACCTATTTCAAGAATTCCATTCACGTTCACGTCTATTGATTTTTAAAAGTCCTATGAAATTAAAATAACGTTTTTTTACATAGAATGAAATTTTTTTATTTGCATGTTAGTTCATCCATTTCTAGCTACCAAAATGGTTGTAAATACATGTAGAGAAAAAAGCCTTTCTTAGGACATATAAACAAGGAAGGAAAGAGCATATGTAATTTGTTCCATTTCATTTAGTTACCACACTTTTTGAATCCATGACTGATATGACAGAGGTTTTGAATTTAGCCATCTGCATGTGATGCACTTTAAAGCTGCAGTAGAATTTGTAATAAATATATTCTCGATCTGCCATCAAAGCTCTCAGGGCATACACCTAGCAGTGCTACTCTGAGATCTTCAGGAAATTCAAAAAGGAAGATTTCCTTAAGATCATCATATAGTATTGTTAGTTTTTAAGATATCGATAAGCTAGTGTGCTCCAAAACTGTGAAAAAATTTGCTTTAAGAAGATATAAAACTGATATGAACATGTAAATCTTGTAGTTTGTCACTTCCTAAATAGATCAACAGTTTTATTCACATGTCCTCAAACTAGTTTCTCATTAAATCATAACCAATTAAATGCTCTCTAGTATCTGACATGCCCCAGCCCCTTCAAGACGCTTCTTATTTGCTTTTCATTTGATGCGCTTGAGCTTAACCAATCTAACTGGCAAAGTGGTGATAAATCAAAACGCTATTGGCTGCTTTTTTTTTTTTTTTAAAGAGGAGGAGCTACACTATGTCCTACCCCAGTGTTTCGGTTGAGATTATGTCAAACATCAAATAAAAATGCACATTTTAAAGTACTTCACAAGATCTTTAACTGTAAAAAAAACAGCCCATTATGCTGCTTTACGTTACAAACTGGTATTTTCTTGTAATATTATTTTTATGTACAGTCATAAACACGCTTATTTGTAGAGCCCCATAGGCAAATGAATCAGAAGTCTTAAAACTATTGCAAAAAAAGAGCTTACTTCTGCATTGCAAAATAAAGTGAATACATCTGCTTGGTTATTTCAAACTTCCTTTTATCCCGTAAATAAAGAAACGCGTAGACATTTGCTTGAGTACATCAGGGTCTTTAGGGGGCAAAAAGGATTCAAATACCTTTTTAATGATGCACTGTTAGTGAACGTCACAGCACTGCTCACACAGCTGAGACTGGTGTTTAAAAGAGCATGTAAATATGTGCGGCACACTTTCCTCTTAGTAACAAAACAAACAACAAAACAGACATTGGTGACAGCAGAAAGCATCTAGTAATAGCAACAAGCATGTGTTAACATCACTGCAATTCAGCACTTCCCTCAACTTGCGTGCATATAAAAAGAAATCTGACGACGTGAAAACGTATTGGAAACTACTTATGATGTTTCTTCCAAATGACAATATTCTTCTTTGATATTTTGAAGTAAATGCCATCACATCTTTATAGTGTAAAACAAATATTAACCTTTACTCAAACCCATACCTAATGAATCCAGAAAGACAGATTTTTCAAGAGGTCATGTGTACACGTTCTTTGAAGAAAGCAGGTGGGAAAAAAACACTTCCTGGTCAAAAGAAGGTCAGTCTTGCCAAGATAGTTATGCAAACATAGTCAAAGACTGAAAGGAGGGCAATAACAATGAATATTTGTGTCAGAATCAAAGATCTGGGCAGCTTAAATGTTAACCTGTTCCTGTGGTGTATTTCATAGCTAATACTCAAACACTGATGAATTTATTGCAGAAAATACTGATATTGCTTGAGGCAACTTTATGTTTTTGCTATTTTTCTGGATTTGAAGTCTGAAGACTTTAAGTCAGGATCTGAGAGAGGTCTCAAATTTCACCTTTGGGTTGTGAACGACATGAAGATGATTAAATAATAATAACATAATTTTTGGGTGAATTAACCCTTTAAGCCAGTGGTTCTCAAACTGTGGTACAGGTACCACTAGTGGTACATAAGCTTCCTTCAAGTGGTACGCAGAGGAATATCTCAATAATTAAAGTAAAAAAATGAACACACTTTTTGCCCTTTGATGCGTACGATAACACAGATGTGATCAGTAAATTTATTTTAAAAGCTAAATCTTTTATTTAAGTGGCTGACAATAATAAATATTCTTAATTTGAAAAATAATCTGCCTTGTTTTTGAACTGTGCAGTGCTGCAGCTGCTTGAATTAGGTCTACCATGCTACTGTACTTCAATACCGGTTATTATGGTGGTACTTAGAGAGACCATTTTTTTCTGAAGTGGTACTTGGTGGAAAAAAGCTTGAAAACCACTGCTTTAAGCAATTTTATTGCATTGCAGTTGTAGACCTGTCATGATGTCGATTTTGTGTTGTACAATATATTGCATCAAAATATATTGCAATAAACAGTATTATTGTCATTTTAAGACCATTTTATCCCATTCAATATATAACGACAGAATGACAATATAATATCACCCTCTTCCAAAGAACACATCATATTTTATAAAAATTATAGCCATTTTAACAATTTAATTATTAGATATTGTAATCAGAATGTAAAAGCACATATCCTAAATAAATAAAAATAAATGTTAATCAACAAAGTGCAAGGTGTAAAGTAAGAGACTGCGATATCTGCTACCAGATCTATTTTGAGTTGTCAGACACCCACTTGAAAATATACTATAGTAATTTATAGTAAATACTATAGTGTTTTTTACCCATACCGACACTGACACCTCCAATAGAGATAGAGATGTTGCACAATCAACTACAATGTTGCTAGAATCATTTTTATGTATAGGCGATATATTGCATCAGCAAAAATAATTAAGGCCATGTCCATGTGGTAAGTTGATATACTGATTATAGTGACAGGCCAATACAGTTGATAACTTTTATTTACATTTTACTCAATTATAGATAAAAGAAAAAAATAACTTAATATGGATATTTTTTCAATTTGGTTTATTGTTGGTTTAGCAATATTTAATTGACATATGCTACCTTTTCCAAGTTTGGGTCAGTAAGTTTTTTATTAGTCTAATAAATTCTCGCCTTTTTTCCAACAATAGAGTATTCTGTCAAACAGCGTTCTTCAAAAGAGCTTCCTTTGTATTTTTGTGACATTTATATTAGTGCGCAAAATTTTTTTAATCCAAATTTCAACAACATAATAATTCACTTTTTTAAAAATTAATCACAGTTATACAATAGATTTTTGTACCTCGTGGAGAAAATTTTCTAATTTCTCCTGAAGTTCAATGAAGTAGCTGGACGTGATGAGTCCCTTTCTGGACTTCTCCAGGCAGTCTCGGACGAGCTCGACCAGCTGGTGTTGAATGAAGCCCAGCACTCCATCAGCGAGAGGAGGAGCGCTGTCTGGAGAATAGTCTGCAATCACTGCCAGCAAACGCCCCTCCATCTGAGCCGTAGCCTGGAAGAGTGAATGTGAAAAAAAAAAAAAAAACTGTGATGTTGTAGGTGACAATTGTCAAATTGTCATTTGCTTGGTTTGGACTAACCAGGGCTCCAATTTTCTCACAGCCACAATTTAAACAAAGTAAATAGCATGTGATGACATGACGTGGCATCCGTGTCTGTGGTGGATGTAAAATGTAAATGTCTGAACTTAATTACCTTTGGAAACCGTTCTTTGTAAACGTGATTCATCATCACAATTTCATTATCAAAGGAGCCACATGTCCGCCCAGGGCTAAAAAGAAAAAAAAAAAAAAGATACTTAGTTAGTTAAACTGCATTGGCGTTCATGCACATTTACTTATATAAAATTATATACAAACAAATGAAATCCTGTCATTAATTAGTCATCCTGAATTCATTTTAAACCATGCATGACTGACTTTCTTCTGCAGAGCACAAAAGAATTGTGAGTCTTGGTTCTTTTTTCTTCTGCATTTAAAATGTCTAAGCCAGAAAAGAATACAAGTTCTTTGTGTGCATTAATGTGGTTACTATTAACTAAAAATGAAATAACACCAACACCAAATAAAAAAATATATTTTCTTATTACACTCATATAACCCCCAAATACACATTTGAGATTTTTAAATCTATATATAGGCTACACATTCCTTAAAACAGTAATATCACCTATAACTTTTTAGTAGGAAGTGGAAATTGTTTTTTTTTTTTGCATTTTTTAGGCAATTTAAATTTTTTGGTTTGAAAAGAACGCAATGATTACGTGACTGCATCAACACTGCTTTTCAAAGTAGTGATTGGCTGTCAGAACTAAAGAGTACTAAGTAATATCAAGAGCATTTCCCCACATGTATTCATGAGAAAGAACTGGTTCAATCCAATCACAAATAAGTATTTTATTTCATATTTTATCATCTTAAAGGCTTTTTAACCTTTAAGGTACAGTGGAGAGTGTTGACAGGAAATCACGGGAAGCAGAGAGAGAAAGGAAAAGGATTGGCTGGGAATCGAACTTGGGTTGCAAAACTCATACAAGTTTAAAACAAGTAGAGGATGAGTAAATTGTGACAATTTTAATTTTGGATGAATTATCTCTTTAAACTATAGTAGTGGGCAACACTGTGGCTCAGCAGTTAGCATTGTCGCCTCACAGCAAGAAGGTCGCTGGTTCGAGTTCTGGCTGGGTTAGCTGACATTTCTGTGTGGAGTTTGCATGTTCTCCCTGTGTTCGTGGAGGTGTCCTCCAGGTGCTCCGGTTTCTCCCATTAGTCCATATACATATATATAAGGGAACTGAATAAACTAAATTGGCCGTAGTGTATGTGTGTAAATGTGAGAGTGTGTATGAGTGTTTTCCAGTACTGAGTTGCAGCTGGATGGGCATCAGCTGTATAAAACATATGCTGGATAAGTTGGCAGTCCTTTCCGCTGAGGCGACCCCGGATGAATATAGGGACTAAGCCGAAAAATAAATAAATGAATGAATGAATGAACTATAGTAGTGAGTTTATTTGAACTATCATATCACCATACTTTCAATTTCCTTACAGGTTAAGGCAAACTTGCCAGAGTGATTAATCACTCTAACTGCATAAACCAACAAATCTGCCCAAATCTGTCCACACTGAGCGGATTGTCAAGCATTAGCTAATTAAAATACGCTGTTTGCAAACTTTTGCCCACAGCTTTGCGAGAGTGAGTAATGCCTTGGCATGTACAAGCCAAACTAATCCTTCATCCTTATTCAGTTGGCATCAAGAAATTCAGATGTTACAAATGTACAGCAAACATTCAGCAGCAAACTGCTTTCTCTCTATAGGAAAATGCTGCATTTGACATATTAGCTGAATGCACAAGCAGAAACCTCAGACTGCGAGAGCGAGGACGGAACCGAGAGGGCTGTCCATCCTCATCTGCCACACTCTCCGTGCTCCTGAAATGCTTGAAGAGGCGATTGAGGTCATCCGGGGTGGGCTGAGAAGGCAGCTGGTGCAGGAGCTCCTGTGAGGAGGAGGAAGACTAGAGAAGAAAGGGAGAGAGAAACACAGCAAGATTCAGACGTTCAGGACGTGTTTACATTTGTTCAAATCTGTTTCGTCTCATTTGTCCACCTTTGACAGCTTTTACACAATTCTTTGAGTGGAAGGTCTATGTGCGGGTGTGTATACTATAGATTTTCTTGATCTTTTGAAACAATATTGCGAAATGTGATTGTGCAATTTATACATGAACACAAAAGAAAAGCAGCTTCAGTTTCTGCACTGACACTTGAAAATCTATGTCAAACACTGCAAGCTCACATTAGAGTCAGGACTGATAAGAGAAAACATTACATTTTCACCTTCAAACCTGACTTACAATTTAGTCTTGCTAGACTGTTTCCAGTAATGTTTATCAAATCGATTAAGAAGGCAGTGAGTAAAGTCCAGGACACAGCAAACCAAACTTTAAATAGGAAAATTATCAAATGATCACAGAGGATTTCTCTTGTGCAAATATATCGGAGAATCTGATATTCCATACCATTTGCAAATATGAATTTATTGCAAATATTTAAAGTCTATGTGAACCAAGTGGCTGAGACTAGTAGGGGCGGGGCTTTCTTTTTGCACATCATTCTCTCATAGCAAACTAATGGTAATAGCAACAAGGTTGAGAATATTGTGGCTGAAGTAGATTCTATGCCCGAGCCGACCCTTGTCACTATCTTCAGGCCAGGCCGGGCCAGGCCATAATCAAGCACGATCATCAGCGTCAGCATGAGGTAGGCCTATAGTTAAAATAATTATTATTCCAATATAGTTATAAGGATATTTATACATGATCAAACTAGCATCCAATCGATTGCTGAAATGACCATGGTACTGCTGCTTCAGCTGTGCTCACACTCCGCACTGATGCGCTGCTTCTGCATGAGGTATGAAAACTCTAATCTGTTAACATTGACGCCGAAAAAAACTAAAAAAACACACTGCTCGTGTGTGCAGTTTGAACTTAAAAAATGTTTGGGCCAGATCTGAGTTTTAGGTTGAAGTCGTCAAACTGAAATCAAAAGAGAATAGGGCTGTGCAATTAATCGCGATTTAAGCACATGCTATTTCTAAATCACAAAGGCTGCAATTTTATTTATTTATTTAGATTTTTGTTCACGTTCTTGTGCGCATGATTTTAATATGTGAACCAATCAGAGCTGACGCAGCACACCGGGCAATTACAGCTAAGCTTAACAAGAGAAAGATGTTAACCAATCAGAGCTCACTCCACGCACAGCGAAGTTGAGCGGGAGAACCGAATAGGTGGTTTTAATTTACGTTAGTTTTTATTTATTCTTCTGACTGGATTTGAGGTAAGTTCATCTTTATTTGTTCATGTTGTCTGTTTTTAAGACAATTTATTACAGTTTTGTTTATCAAGCAGTTAGTACTACTGTGTACAGTATGTGTTTAGATTGCATCTATGTAGTGCGTTTGAAAAAGTAAAAACACTCGCCAAAATTGCAAATAAAAATCGCAATCGCAATATTCAATCAAAAAAAAAAAAAAAAAACGCAACATGATTATTTTGTCCATATTGCAAATATTGCTTAAAAGAGGAGCACTACTCCAAACACATAAGCAAATGGTCAGACTTTAAAGATTGACAATTTTTTGGTTTTGTTTTTTTTCAGTTGATTAAGTTGCACAAATTAATTGTTCACCTAAAGAATAATAATGTCCGCTAGCAAAACTGTAAATTCTGATTTTGCACAAACTGTGACAAAATCAAAGCCAGCTTCGTGTTTCCTCTTGTCTTGATGAGACATTTGCTTAGGTTTCGTCACTTTAGTTTTTGGTCTCAGAGTGGTTGATGCTGTCCAGTGGCAGACTGTCAACTTGGAGTGTCCTGGCCAAGTGTTTTTTTAACTGTTCAAATGCATTCATCTGCGAGAGTGTTTACGCAACAAAATCAATTTGATTGAATGTATTTTTCACAAGCTCCAGAACTGGTCAAAAGTATACAAGCTTACAACCTTTATTTATATGCATCAATATTTAACGTGGTCCACTACTGATCAGATTCACAATACATCTTTATACCAGTTGTAAGGACTTGTGCCTGTTGCATCACTGCTATAGACGTGTGCAAAAAAAAGTTACAACAGTTGTTTAGCTATGAATATACAAGAGCCGGTATAGCAAGGCTGGGCGCTCGTTCTCAGATTGCATGAAATACAAGCGGTGAGCATCTGACAATCTAAAGCTGCTTATTAGTCTGCGCAATTATGCAAGGCAACTACAGGATTGGACATTTTCCATTGTAGCTTGAAGTAAGTCTGTGGTATAGATGGTAATTGAAGACCAGGCGTAAACTGAAATCTCAGTGGAAGAGAATGAGCAGAAGAGCACATGACGGGAGCAGCGCTCGGAGGAGGAAACCAGAGAAGCTTCACAGTTTCCCTCCGAATAAAGTCTTCTCTGACACTGACTCAATAGGACATTGTTGAACAAGGCTGACCTCATCGCATAAGCCATGAATGGCTGTACAACATTTCAAAACAGAAAGGGGCTGTATTTTTCCTTTTCTTGATGGGAAGACAAATGTAAATCAACTTACACAAATGAGAAGGATCAATAATGTAGTTACAAATCTACAGGTTAAGCAACAAATGATTAAAACAATAAAATTACAGTGCAATTACCACAAAAAAAATGATGTATTTAAAATACATTAAATATATAGTGTCTGTAAACCACATACAATTTCTTTATGTATCTATACCACATTTCGTATTTCTATCTCTGCTCTAATGTACTGCATTAGTACTGCTGTTATACTGCTCTCTAAAAGTGAAAACAAATAGCGTGCAGATAAAACATTTCATAACACTTTCGATTACTGAACACATATTTACAATCAATAAAGCTCCACGTGACTGCTTTCTGACAGCAAGTAAGATAATAGCTGTAGATGTTCTGTTTGGGTATAGAGTAGGGTAAAGAGATCTACAATATGATGTTAACCAGTATAAAGCAGCAATATGCTTAACAAGTATTAATAAACAGTCAAGTTAACAGTAAACATAAGATTTAACAAACATTTTCTTTATTTTTATACATATTCTTTGTATATTCACAAGTTAAACACATCTGCTCTGTGCGTACTTTGCATATATAAAGAAAACACTGCAGATGAAATGGATTGATGGCTCAAGAAAAGAAAAACAAAGAGAGATTTTCAGAATAACTGAGGGGGCCCACTCACTGAAACAGCAGAACTGGGTGGATTCGTTCCATATCCAGACGAGACAGACGCCACAGACCACCGTCGTGTGTCTGGTCTAAAACAGGGCAGAGAAATAGGAAGACACCATTATATGCCAATAAGGAGTCTCTATTGAGATAGATTCAAGTCAAGGTTATATTAATCCCTCAATAATAAAAGAGCATCTTGAATCAGCCACACATGAAAGATCAAGCTGCTATAGACACAAACACTACCACTGAAAATTTAGGGATCAAAACTGGGACCAACGCTGCATTTATTTTACATAGTTACACAAAAATACTATACATGCAATAATACTGTAAAATATTATTAAGGAAAAAAATATCCTTGATTATATTATTAATTTTTTGCTAACTGAAATACATTTTTCAGGACTTATATGATAAAAAGTTGAACAGAATATAAAACAGCAACTTTGGAACATCATAAATGTCTGTTTAGTCATGTTCATACCATTCAAAACAAATAAATAAAAATACTGAGCACATCTTTTTATGCTGTAGAGACAGCATTTTTTCGTGCCCTTGGTCTTAAAAAGAATTAAGAGGGTCATTCTGCTTAGATTAAGGCTCTGTTTACACCTAGTATTAACACAGTTTGGTCAATCAGATCACAAGTAGACTTGATGTCTGGCATTTAATTAATTTTCTTTCGTCTACTTTATCAAGTCTTTGAAGGAAGGGTCTATGGGCAATGTTTAGACATTTCTGCTCTTTCAATCTAACATTGTGAAATAGTATTTTGCAAATACATTAAAGGAGTGGTCCACTATGATATCATATTTTAAACTTTAGTTGATGTGTAATGTAGCTGTGTGAACATAAACAACATGTCTAAATGTACTATGCTCAAAGTTCAATGAAAAGGGAGACATCGGCTTTTAAAGATTTAGCTTAGCAAAACGTACAGTACAGCGGACAAAGTTTGGAGACTACAAAAAAAAAAAAACAGCTGGGCTAGTAAGATCACAGGGGTTTCCGGTTACATGCATTCACTACACGCACACACCCTGCAAAGCAACGAGGTGTGGCCAGAGGTGCTGTAACGTTATAGCAGAGAAAGCTAAAATGCCATCCAAATGCTGCTATTTCCACAGAGCTTCTTCTGTTTCTGTATTTCAGCTTCCAAGGGACATTAGAGTTTAATTTAAATTGTTCCAGAGAATTACAAAAAATATATAGCTCTAGCATTTGACAAAGGACAGCTTCCAGAATCTCTCCCAGTACAGTGCTGGATTCGGCTAAAAACTCCTCGAACCGATGAAGCTGTGGATTGTGAGCCACAACCTGTCAGTGTTTTATTTGTTAAAATTTATCAACTGCATGCACAGTTTCTAGCGTTAACAGTATGTTGTAGCGAGAATGTAAACAAGATGTAAACATCCACCAGCTCTGCAGTGTCTCTCTATGCAGACGCTTTCCCTGTGTTCTACATCTCAAACAACACAGTTCAAAAAGGTGCGCTTGAAGGCGCGTGACGCTTCCTGGTGATGTAGAGCCGATACGCGAATCACGGCATATTATGTTAGCTGACCAATCAGAGCTTCTTGAGGGTGGGCCTTTCAGAGAAACTAGGAAATATGATAGTCGTTTTCATGTTAGCTGAGTAGCAGTATATAATCAAAGTAAGATATATGATAAAATAAGGTGGTTTTCTACAAGTGAAGCATGAGCACACATTGCTTTGCATCTTATAAACACAACCAAGCCTTTAAAAAACACCGTGGACCACCCCCTTTAATACAGACTTAAAGCGTGACTGGCAAGTCAACCATCAGAGAGCGATTTTTTTGCAGTTTAAGACCCTGTTACACCTGTAAAAGTTCATCTTAAAGGGACACTCCACCTTCTTTGGAAATAGGCTCCTTTTATGGCCCGTTTCCACTGAGTGGTACAGTACGGTACGGTACGGGTCGGTACGGGTCACCTTTATCAGGCTTGCGTTTCCACTGCAAAAGGGTACTCTTTTGGTGGGCGTGGTGTACGACAGAAAGTTTGTCGACGTCATTTTCGCTCGAGGAAAAGTCTACAGTAAAGCTTTATGGGTCGTTCACAAATCATACGAGAAGCACTTCTCACAAAACTGATTTTTTATTATACACATAAACACTGGTGTAAAAATGTCATTACTGACTGAACATGATCTGATTATAACTGCAGATCAATGATGCGAAATAGCCTACGGTCCGCGATTATATCAAATAAATAAATAAATGCAGCATATATGAACACATCCAGCCCCACACAGTCTCCGATGTTACCAAATTACAGAAAAACTACACACAGCAGACATTTATGCCTCATTTAGGTTAAAAAACAATACGAAATAGAGCCACGTCTGTGCAAACCTCTCGTCTGTATGTTTTATCATCACCAGTCCATGTAGCCTCTCCGTCATTATTCTCTCGTTAGAGAGTAACTCCGTCATTCCGAGTTTATAATAGTCCAGGTTAAGAACTTTGTTATTTCAAACATTGACGCGCATGCGAGCACGAGAGAAGCGAAACCTCGCGCGCTCGCCCTTATGGGCTCGTAACCCATAAGAATCTGCTCTTCTCTCGGCATGGTGGCTGTTCAAGACGACGACAAAGTTTGTTTGAGCTCGGGTCGACCATGGCTCGTTATTATATGCTGATATTATTTCGGAGCATTGCCTCTCGGCTGTGTATTAAACATGGCGGGTCCTTTGTTTTCATTCTGCTTGTTCATTCTGCTTGTTGCGTAAGCAAATGACGTATCTCTGTAAACCAATGGCGTTCAGCTGCGCGTCTAGCTCCGCCTTACGGCACCCTTTCTGGGTTTCGTACCCTTTCGAAAGGGTGACCAAAAAGGGGTACGGTACGGTTCAGTTCGGTACGCTTTTAGACAGTGGAAACGGCCTTAAAAGCGTACCGAACCGTACCGTACCCTACCCCTCAGTGGAAACGGGCCATTACAAGTTACCCAATGTTGAGTTGAGCTTAAAGGGCCACGAAACCCCCCTGGCTAGGCTGGGTGTTTTCACACCTACAGTCTGGAAAAGCTCAGGAAAGTGGGTGTGTCCAGCTCTGTTTAGGTGGGAGTGTCAGGGGAGGGAATGAGGGAAGGTTTTGCATAAAGATGGGTGTTTCCATTTGTGCACGCGCTCATTTTCAAAAAAACGACGCACACACACACAGGCGCAGGGGGAGAAATAAGGGACTGTGAAGTGACATCAGTAATCTAATTATTAGCTAAATTATTAATTTGTTGACTTTAGCTGCAGTTTGGTGCTTATACTTTAATCCAGGAACATTTCCTGCATGTCCCCTGTGACAAACTAGATGTGAGAAACTATTTAGAGTGTTGTTTTAATGGACTGTTTGATACCGCGCGGCGTAAGGCAGAAATAAAATCCCTCCGCAGACTATCCTGTCACAAAATGCGGCGAAAATTCTACACAAAAGTAATTGTTTGACTGCAGTGTTTACACTCGGAGAGCAGAATGTACAGCGGATCTTTCAGTCTTTAATATTGTACGGACATTAACCTGCTGTAAACTCAGTAACAGTTCATCATTTTGACAAAGGTCTGTCTTTAAACACTGACAGAGTTACGAACTACTAACTAACTACGAACTGAATAAACAAACAAAGAGCACTGATGGCTTACCAAATCTCTAGACAATCCACATTAACTGGAGCGGCGTCTGTTTTATAAGGAGACGAGCGGCAAAACCATTTCTAGATGCGGAAAGCTCTCGGGTGAAGAAATAGTTCCTTACAGACACATTTCTGCTGCGCGCGCGTGTCCAGCTCCGCTCTCATAGCAGAAATGAAGACTAAATCTTCTCTACCATGGCTACAGCTGCAGCACATAAATACAACACTGGCGACCTGCGTCTCCTTCCACTTGTTTTGGAAACACAACGTGGCGTCTCTGCCGTCTCACTGCAACACATACACACACACACAGTCTTCGAAGCTCTCGTGCATATTAATGAGTTGCACCGCAAACCCAGCAGAGCGCGCTGATTGGCTTGAACAAAGGCTATGTCATGAATTAATGCTGCACGCTCACTGACGTCAATTGGTTCGCTTCCGGGACAGACCTCCAGTCACCACGCGGGAGAATACGCATGGATCTCATAGGCGTGACGCAGACTCAAAAATTCGTTTCAAACCGGAAGAACGAATTTGCTGGAAATAACGCAAAAACAACCAATTTTCACTTTTTAGTCAATTATATGTTACCTCATAGTGTTTATAGCAGCGTGGGACTCATATATGACTGTCAACAGCTCAAAAAATGTGTTTTGGTGTTTCGTGGCCCTTTAAGCATTTTGAATACATTCAGCCAGTCTCCAGGTTTCACTCTGACTCGTAGCTGAACGGCCAAGAAAAATGTTCAACACGATGTATATACACACGACGTAACTATAGAATAGTCACATTTTAAATACAAAAATTATCAAAACTCTTTTTTTAATAATTTTCGTAGATGCTAATGGTCTAATTCAATTCAATGACCTATGCTATGCTAAATGTGCTCCTGCCTGGCTTAAAATGGCAAAACTCAACTTTAGGTGACTTTAGGTGTGGAAAAAAGTAGGAAACATTTAACGTAAGGAAACACTTCATTAAATTGTCAAAACTAGAGCACTCCTCATCTCTTTTAAGATACTGAGCATCCTTACCCATTCAGGACACATTAAAGACAACCTAAAGCAACTCACTCAATCTTCATTGAGCTGTATAGGCCTAGTAGGGTCCCATCATTTAAAGCAAGCATTAATAAAAGCGGATGGAGCCTCAGTACACAATCACAGCAGCATAAAGTAATGAGGCTACACACTGACTTCACTCTAACTGCTGTGACAAATGCCAAGCTTTCCATCCCCAGTACAGCCTTAAGGGCAGCTACAGCAAACACAGAATCCAACCTAGGCCTGCTAGAAACCTTTGCACTCTTAATCCTTTGCTTTTGTACTGCCGTTATGAAAGAACAGATCACATTGAATAAATGATTAATATGCATATATTTGGACATGCTTGTAATTCAGCTCTTACCTCCGTATGAATGGAAAATTGACAGATGGACTGGCAGAGACATTCCTGGGACTGTCCAGTGGACTGCTGCCTGTGGAAAACACACCTTTCATGGTCAGCATGCACATTATCTTTGGTTTATATAGTCATAGGATGCCAAAGTGGTTGTGTATCGACTGGCACTCAGTTGACAGGCTTTATTGACATAGTGATACTGGCACTGGAATATTCAAACAGTGGAATGGATGTGTAAGCATATTACGCTACCCAGCATTTATAATCAAGCACACTGTAAATCAAACATCTATCATTATTTTAATCACAAGAGAAGTAATTATAGCTACCAGTTGGCAAATGAAGGGGTGAGAGAGGTCTTGATAGAGTAGGTGAGGGAGCCAGACTTTTCCTCTTGTTCCGGTTACTGAGGAAAGAAAACACTTGTTAAAAACAGAATGTTTACAGCTCTAATTATTATTAAAGGCTTCTATATGAACGGCGTCCTTAGCACTGGACCAGTCTAAAACGCCTTTATGAAGACATTTCAAGTTACACAAGCAGTGTTAAGTGTCTTCAGCTTTTCTGAAATTGTAAACTAATTAACCAACAATGCAGTTTAAACAACAATGGTGGTTATAAGCTTTATAGTGGCACCTATTGGCCTGGATGCATTAAGTTTTTTTTTTTAGCTGAAGCCAGACTTTAGTCATTCATAAAATGAAGCTCAACACCTCCAGGAACTTTTTTTTTTTTAAATTAAGACACATGGCTAATGACAAGACACTGATGTCTTATGAAATGAAATTATTAATCTGTGCAAAAGCATTACCTTTACATCAAATGATTCTGAGGGTGTTCAACACAAAGTCTCGAAAATGAGCTTCTTGTTGCATGATTGTGTATTTGTCACATGAGCTGATGCTGTTTGTTTACATAACAGTGGCTGTGTTGCATTTTTAATAATTTAATATACTTTTTGGTGTTTACTCTGGTAGCTCCAACAGACAAAGAGTAAGTTCTCGTGTTACAAATGAATCATTGTACGACAGGAAGTTTCAATTAAGACTGTCTTGAATGCAATTAGGACCATTTACTGAGTCTGTGGATTAAAATGTGTAATGTACATAATGCACAGAGAAATAATTTTGCTTCATAATAAATAAGACCTCAGGACAGAGGCAATAACTTTGCTTTTGCTGTATGTAGGGGTTTTTTTTAACTCTAAAAAAGTGTAGGTAGCAGTTAACTTACATTTTATGAATAACCAAAGACCAATCTGACTTCCAGCTAAATAATGTTTATGTTCTATTGAAAAAATGCATCTATATTTCAGATGATCAAAGGGTGAGCACATATTTCAGATTATTACATTAATGAGTAATAAAGTAATTTAATTAGCATCTATTTGTACATTTTAAAATGTGTAGTTGTGCTGGTCATGCTTCTAACATGATTCTTGTAATAGTTTACCCCACACAAAACGCTCAGCCTTATGTCAAATGAAGTATTCAAAACAATAAGCGCCTTATTTGACCTCAACGCCCAAACAAGTTTTGACTAACGTTAGCCTACGGACTATACACTAATTAAATTGAACTTGACAAAGACTTAAAACCCACATATAATTAAATGGCACAGTCATCACAAACCCCACATACAGACGGCTGGACTGTATATAAACATTAAATAGCAATCCACCGCCAACAGGACAATGAGGAGCAGCAGAGGCTCAGCCGAACATGGGCCACGTTTACTATCGGAAACAAAAAACAACTGGGTGGAAAAACAAAGTATATACTGTCCACAAAGAACACATTAAAGCGCACATTATCTAATATTACACTAGTTATTTCGTTTTTAACAGTCTACATTACCAAGCACATTTCTCGCGGTTGAGCCTGTGGAATTTTTTCAAGTTGAGGCAAGTTTTGAGGACGAACACTGATAAATATCCACAATGAAAACATACAGTGATGTGTCCTATTACCTCTTAGGTCGTTTGACTAAACCTCCTGAAACGAATTGACTTTTATAACTTGGACACACCGTCCAGTAATTCCGATCAGACATGATGGTGTTGGTGTCGGCGTGTTGGTCTTCGTTATGCCCGCAGTTCGCAGATCCTCATGGAAGATTTACCGCAGCATTGCGACGAATAACAGCACTGAAGACGCCTAATGTAATTCCCGGACGAACTCCATGTCGATATTGACTCCATAGCATGCAGTACGGGGGAGCAGACAGAAAGAGCCTTAAGTACAGCACTGCCGATGCCATCACCGCGTTATTTTCTCACAAGTGACACATTGCCACATTGCTTTGGAAAAGGCCATCGCCTGGTTATACTCGAGTCCTGTCACGGCGAAACGGACGCGGCTTTAAAGGTAACGTTACCGCAAACACAACTGTAACCGCTTCAAGTTTATGGCAACAATAAAAGAAAAGCGGGTACGCGGACTGGAGGAAGTTGTCATAGAGTGTGAGTCAAAGAAGGGGTCATGGAGGGGTTTGAACGTCACCGTGCCGGGCAAATAAACCCGCCTCCTTGAACTCGGCATGCGGAGAGTGTCCCATACTGGTAAAGCAGTGTAATGGTTTTCAAAAGTCCCAAACTTTCACACATCCTTTCCTCTTAAATGGATTTAAGACTAACGTGTGTCCAAGCCGAAATGGGGGTTTCAAACATTTGTATTTAGGCTATATATCTGACTAAGCAAGTATATTGACTATCATATATTTTGAAATGTTTTATTTACATGTTTATTTCATAAATGAACACGTTTACTTACAGATGAGATGTATGGTACAAAGAACTTTAAAAACAACTTAAACAATTGTGTTTTATCCCCAATAACTATATACAGATGAAACTGTGAGGATGGTAGGCTACATTTGACACTTTGTGTTCAAATGTTCATTTTTCCCAGTATTTACAGAAGACACCTATAAAATGTCATTCAGTGCAACACCTTGTATACCAAAAAAAATCTTGTCAGGCTAATTTACTACACAAATCATTTGAAGACATATTAAAACAGCCTTTAGGGATCATAATGCAGCCCTTCAACATTACTGCAATGTTATATTAATTATATTTTATACCACTATACTTCAAAGTAGGTTGGCCACTAACCACTAACCACAAACCACTGTCAGCAAAAAATTTAATCATAAAATATTATAAAATGTACCATGATTGGCAATTACTAGGGCCAGGCAGAATCTGCGAACATTTTTTGCTATTTCTGGGCAGAATTTTGTTAAAAATCTGTGGATTTGATGCGGAATGATTTTGAGAGTATCATAACTAAAACCTTAATATATGAAATAAAAAATAATACCTTTTAACTTTAATTTATTGTTTATAATGCAAATACAATTAGATCCACTTTATTTGGTAAACAAAGCAAGTCTCTCATACAATATATCTACTAAAAGACAGAAAATAGTACTTTACAAACTGTATTGTAAATAAATCATATAAATGTTTTCATATTATTTAATAATTGAACTGAAATTAATTTTAAAAAACTGAATAAATATAAATTTACACACATTTACTCAATGATGAAACAGAATCAATGATGTGCTAAAAATCTGCAGAAATCTGCGGAATTCTGCCTGTGCAGATTCCGTGTAAGCCTATATTACTTTTACTTTTACATATTTTAACAAGCAATGATCAGAAGTGTTTATCTTCCTTTTTACAAAATATAACTGTTAGGCTAAATTATTTTAAAACATAACATTATTTAACCCTTATGTTACATTAAACATTAAACTAGACACTTACATTTAATATGCTTTCTGTATGTATAAAATAAATTTTCTATTGTCAGTGTCAGTGATTAATAAAATATAAAGAAAATTTTAAATAGCATAAACTATTAAATACATATCAAATAAATATTTTATATTAAAATATACATTAAGTGATATAGGCAGATAAACATTTACAGAAAAAAGCATTAATTTATTGCAGTTTTCTTTCTAACAAATTATTTAATGCAAAAAAAACACTTTCTTAAACGCTTTTTATATTAATATAAGCAGACATGGGGAAATAAGTTTTTAAAGTAATAGATTAATTTCATATTCATTCAAATTCACACAAAAATGGTGAATTTTATTTTTAGCTTTCTAAAGGTTTCAATGGAGACAAGCAAGATTTTTAAATAAAATGTTATCTAATTTAATATTCAACATCTGAAAATGCATGGTTTATTTAAAGTAATATTTAACAACAAAAGACATAAATTACTTGTCACAAACCTTTTAAAAAGAATTTATTCTGGAAGTGTGGTGAGAAATGCCAATAGAGAAATATCCTAATTGAAACTAATAATGCTAATTATACTAATAATAAACACAGTGACAATATTTTGTAAAGAAAATAAAAGTACTCACATATTTCCTCTCCGTGGAAGGCTCAGTTCCTTCTGAAAAGAGATAAAGATTGAGTTAATAAAAAAGAAGAAGAAAGAAAACCTCCAGTCACGCATAACATGCAAAATACACCGATAGACAAGTGGCCTGGGTTATTTTATGTAAGCAAAGTATTCAGCAACCAATTCTGCATTTAGTGTTCATACAAAGCAGAGAGACATTGCATTAGTAAATCAACTTAGTTAGAGGAGTTATGCCATTATCATACTCGCACAATAATTTATTTAGCGAAACTACAGCCTTGATCTTCGTGGCATTGCCTTTCAACAGCTGAATTAAATTTTTAAGGGTCTTAATTAGAGTTTTAAATCAGAAACTAATCCTCCAGTACAAATGAAAGACTTTTCTGATTTAAAAAACATTCATGGGTTGTTTTTGTTTTTCAGTTCAACAACAACTACAAAGTCTGATTCCAGCATCCACATCATAACACAATATTGATCTGTTTATGATTGGCTAACCGCTGAAGTTAATGTTGCTAAAATCATTCATCTCTGTCATCATTGTTACGGCGTTGACCTTTGCTCCAATACTCCTTTAAATTTATATATTTTTAAACTCTATTGTTATTACTACACTATTTCAAACCAAATTTGGTAAAACATGGATGAACTCAAATGTAGTTCATGGATGGTCCTACAAATGTAATTAATTAAAAATCAACCAAGTGGCTGGTTTTGTCTGTATTTGTCCCAAAATTCGGTTGAAATAACAAAGCATTTTTTAGTTTTATAGGATGTGAACAGGCCTTTAATCTAAAGTCTGACCCACATAAATGTGACACAAATTAAAATAGAGCAAGTTTGGCTCGTATTTCTGGATTTGATGAAACCTGTCAGTTTTTTTCACTGACATTTGATTTATTCATTCTAAAGCTTTAACAGTCTAACGTTGTTTTAACCCAGATTTGGACAAACCCAACCATTGGAATAAATTTCAAAATTACCAATGGTTGGGTTGTTCATATTTTACCAACATTTGCGTACCAGCATTTTAAATTTAATGTCTAAAATCCTAATCGATATAATAAGATGATGATATAACCTCAGAAATCTCTGCCAAGGTTCTAGTGGGTTCAGAAAACTAAAGTTTTCAATGTCTCTTTGTCCCTTTTTGGCTGGAGAATCACTGTCAGTGGGCTGAAGGCCACTGAATATTTGGATGAACTTCTGAAAGATTAATCAGGATGGATGAGGCCAAACCAATGCATCATTAGTTAAGGCTCGAGGGTGTAATAATAATGCATATATGCATGGTAAAAGTTGTTGTTGTTTTTTTCAAAAGCTTCCATGTTTATGTGGATATGTCGGACCATGCTTTCAGCTTCAGATAATGCTCAGGGCAAATGTAAACCCAATCCTGTAAAAACACTAACAGGATCATACACTCACATGAAGGTTCTGTCTTTAAATATAAATCAGCCAGTCTTCAGTTTAGGAGATGTTTGTGTCATCTCACATCATTTTACTTCATGAGAGCCGGTTTTGGCTTTTACTGAGCTTTCATGTTCCAAAGGGGACGGTCAATCTAGAATGAGTGCAGTCGCTCTCAATGAATGTCTTGTAAATGACCAATAACAAAGGTTGTCTTGTTTATTCTCCAATCATTTCATGCTCAACCTTCCTCAAGGATGTTTATACTATATGCAAACAAAGGTACTCGTTTTAAATGATTTCGAAAACAGCTGAGGTTTTGCAGAACTTTATTTTGTAACTTAATCATTTACATTTTATTTGTTTGTTTTTTAAATTTTAATATTTATACTTTTTAAATCTTTTTTTTAAATAAGACATTCATTAATTCCTTTTCGTTACAGCCACAGCAGAATGAACTGCCAACTTATCCAGCATATGTTTTATAGCGGATGCCCTTCCAGCCGCAACCCAGCACTGGGATACACCCTTACACTCTCAAACACTCATACACTACAGCCAATTAATTTAGTTTAATTCACCTATAGCGCATGTTTCTAGAGTGTGGGGGAGACCAGAGCACCCAGAGGAAACCCATGCGAACACGGGGAGAACACCACGCAGAAATGCCAACTGACCCAGTCAGGGCTCGACAGCACTACCCACTGCGCCACCACAGTCATTAAAACAAGTCTTGAAATTTCGGTCTTGTTTTATAAAAGCAAAGTTCTAATGAAATTACAGCCCTTCATTTTTGTCAAGTGTTTAATTATTTTACCCAAAGCAACACTGACATTATTCGAAACAGTGCCTCCACACTGTTAATCAATAAACTATCAGCTTGCAGCTGATATGCCGATAGTTTAAAATTGATTAAAATTTGGCATAAAAAAACATCTGTGACGATTATATGTGCATCTTTAAACCCTCATGAACACTGAATTTAAGTTCGGCTTCATAATAAAAATGAAAAATCTACTAAAAAATATATGTTCTAATAATATGTTAATATGTTAATAATTTTTCAAAAACAAAACTCTAAAACACAAGTGTCAAATCCAGATCCTGGAGGGCCGCAGACCTGCACAGTTTAGCTTGAATCCTAATTAAACACACCTGATCAAACTAATTAAGTCCTTCAGGCTTGTTTGAAATCTTCAGGTAAGTGTCACGATCACCAGCGATCTCTCCGCTATCTCCGCTATTGGACCACTCATGCTTCCGGGAACTACAGATCGGCCATGTTTGGACTACATCTCCAGTCATGCAGCACACACACACACTCCTGCTCCATATCACAACTGATTGCACACACACCAGCGGAGGACCATCACGACTGATTACTCTCACCACAAAAG
>CAIGQQ010004846.1:1873703-1887909 GCA_903798035.1 Danio albolineatus
TATATATATATATATCATACTTAATTCTTATATTGTTTTTGTTTTTTTCCAAATAAGGAGATTGTCAAAAAGAGGTTTTACAAGATGTTGTAAGTTTTACCTAAATTCTAGGAACAAATCTAGGTACAGCTCAATAGGGCACACATTTAATCAGCCAATTACATGGCAGCATCCCAAGTGCATTTAGGGATGTAGATCTGGTCAAGACGCTCTGCTCAAGGTCAAGCTGACCATCAGAAGAAAGAGGGAAATTTTCATTTACATGTTTAGTGAGAAAAAGAGAAAATGTCAAGCGAGGGGAAGTTCTATTTGTGAAAATGCCTTGTTGGTCCCAAAAGTGTCCTGTAGATTTACCATTTTTAACAACAGCACTCTGAATTTGACATTAATTTAAGTTAAAAATAATAAATGTTACAGATTTTTTTATTTTATTTTTTTTATTGCAGTGATTTTCACAGTTTAATCATTTTGGGTTCCACAAAGAAGTGATGAGATCTTGAAATAGCATTTTTTAGTTTGAAAAAACAAACAAACAAACAAACAAACAAACAAACAAACACATTTTAATAATCTAAAAACATTTTTTCCCACAATAAAGAAAATTTTGTGGAATGAACAGTCAAACATGGCGATTTTATATCTGAAATTAACACACCATGGTGGTCTAGACTATAATGCAATTTATATAAATCCAGCACAAAAGCACCATTAGAGAAAATAAAATAAATAACATGCATGGAAAAACTACATGCACACAAACATTTCATCGGATGGATCGTGCATAAAGGAGAATAGACACGTCTTTCCATCATAAACAGAGCATAACAAATGCCGTAATCACCATGGCAACTGCTGATGAAACGTGTTCACTTCATCTTGCTTTGTAAAAATGAAAACGGGCATAAAACAGCCGTTTTATTTAATGCTACGAATTTGAAAACATATTTATAAGGTATGTAATCTAAAAAGTTTATTTCAAACACTCCTTGTCACGCCAATGCAAGCTATTTAAAACACTACTACACTATTTTCCCAACAACGTATACAAACAAACGGATTAACGATAGATATCAATAAGTAAAACCAACAAAAATCGAAAAAAACAAGTTCACGTGCTTATTGATAATCCTGAAGCACTGGATTTATATTTCTTATTTTAATTAATAAAACTTGTCTCGCGCACAAGCGCTCTTACCTGCAGACCACGCCGCCGAAGTATATTTGGCTCCATAATGCGTATATATTTGTAGGTTTCCTGTAGTTAATTTAACCCATCTCGCAGTGATGCATGTGTTTGACTCATGAGATCTCTAACCGGTTTTCCAGTCACCCAGTCCATCCCTGAGGCAGCGAGCTCACTGTCACCTGACCAGAGGATGAGAGAGTCTGCGAGCAACCAATCACAACACGCCAATCTGTGCAATTAAGGCGGAGGCGACGTCAGGGTTGTTGTTGTGTTGAGAAGTGTAGTAGTCTGCAGCCAATGTGTGCATCTGCATGTAAGTATTTCGTTTGTTTTTCATAAAAGCGTTTCATAAAGCACATTTCCTCTGTGTAAGACAACCGTCTTGCCATCTCATTTGGATGAATAATATCGTGCTTTATGCAAACCTTGATATGCAAACGAGACAGTACAATTCTGTACATATGATAAATTTCGAACTGAATAACTGAAATTTATCAAATGTGTTACATATTTTCATAGATCACAAGATGTTATGCATAACAATATAATTTTTTTCTGTAAAAAGACTTGTCTTATATTGCCAAAATATCATGATTTCTTAATGTCCGAATAAGTCAGTGTATTTTTACCAACATGTATCGTGTCATCAAAATATTTTATTCAAATTTTCTTTTGGCAATATTATTCATCCATTCATCCATTCAGTTTTTTTCGGCTTAGCCCCTTTAATCATTCATATAACAACAAACTCTACACAGGCCTAAGCTTTGCGTGACTAAAATAGTTTTAAAACATAGTATTACATGTCTAAAAGAAATACTTCATCTATGGTGTCATCCAAAAGTAACTCAAATATTGATTCAGGATTTTAAAGTTTTGATTGAGCATTTGTTTTTACCGGTCACTCGATCTCTCTTGTGCATCTCATGCATGAACACAGCACTTGTGTATGCGTAACGGTGGATCTGCGTGAATGGGTGCGCAGATATACAAATCTACATTTGTTGACAGACCGTTTGGACTACTTATCAGAATTATGGGAATTGTCTGCCTGACAAACTTTAATTGGATGAACATTTTTTAGTTTTATGCCTTAACTAGAATATAAAAATACAAATAAATACATTTAGATCATTTACTTTAATCAATGCTATTGGAACGTGAAGAGACTTTCAAAAAGAAATGTTTCTGATGACAATCACCTACTGCACCTTTAAATTACAGATTTTTTCCTGCTCATAATATTGTTTACATGCAAATATACAGTTGTTCAAAAGGCTCAAGTCAAAACATTTGCATGAAGGATGTAATTATATATTCAATATTGAAGGCGCCCAAGATAAATTTCCTAGAATCAATGTTTGTTTCTGTTATGTATTTGTGTCATAACATGTCATGAATTTTTTTGTATTTTTTCCACATGAAATGGACTAATACATTAACTGTTTTTGTAGTTTACCTGTAATTATATGCAGTTACGTTACTGTATTTAAAAGTTGCATTGTGGAAATTACAGTATACAGTAAAGATATACATACAATTCTGTAAATACATATACAGCAAGATAAATAGTGCTGGAAACATGAATACAGTACATTAGCTGTAACTGACTTATTATAAGTTACTAGCAAACTGACAGAAGATTCTACAGGAAATTTTTAAACAGTGTGTCCATTTTTAGGAGAAATACTGGATTAATTGGGCATTAAGGCTGGCACTATCAGTCATGTGAGATATAGTCTGCTGATTGATTATTGTCTGTCACCAAGTGGCACCACAATACTTTGATATAACAATGGAACATTGATTGAAACAACATCACAACCCTGCATGAGTCGCTCTTTGTCTCAGTCTGCTCTCCTTTTATGCACAGAACACAGTCTCTAAATGTAATTTAAGTGACCATGAAATCTCAGATGTTTTTGATATTCATTACATTTCAATTTAGTCATTTAGCAGACACTTTTATCCAGGAGGCATTCAGCAATTCAACAAGTAGAGGCAACACACACAAGAAGTGCTAATTATACAATTGAACTCTTTGTGCTCAGAGCATTCAAATGCTTTTGAGTGAACACATAAAGTCCTTGTAATCAACCAAATAGTTGCACTTAGTCTCATTTATTGATTTATTTGTTTGTTAGATTTGTGTGTGTGTGTGGTTATTTGTTGTGGTAAATGAAGGGGAGTGGAGTCTTTACAGTCGACTGCTTTTGTCTCTTCCCATAGCGTCTGGAGCACTGTGTTTCTGGAACAAAGGCAGGATCATTTGTGCTTGTTGGAGTTGTTTGAGCATGATATCCAGCCTTTGAGGCTGAACTTTTCCCTACTTCCCTCCCAATCCATAATTTATTAATGTCATGACATTAATGTTTATTTTGACATTCATTAATGTCATGAAACTCTCTAGCAAATGAGTGTCATCTTTAGTTACAAAATAAAACGTATTAACAATTTATTTATTGATATTTTATTTGAAAAGATTCTGTGATTGCAGTGATTCTTCTTTTTTCAATTTCAACATTTATTTAAACAGGGAAAAACAAGGGAACGAAAGCTTATTTGTTTGCAGTTTTCAGATGATGTACATGTATACATCTCAATAAAAAAAAAAGTTTTGTAGTCCATTGTCACAAATCTCTTCTTGTATCATGAAGATCTTGTGAATGTTCTTCATGGAACCACTAATTGGTTCAGATATTTTCCTGTTGTATTTTGTAGTATTTCAAAGCTTCCACTAGAGGGACTCATTTATTTGTATTCATCTACAGCCAAAACACTGTCTGACATCTGAAAGTGTCAGATAGTATGTTATGTGAGACTTAAACCTTCAGTTCCTCAAAATCTCACATAATGTGGACCAAAGGGGGACATGTGGGCAAACACTTAAAATAAATAGTACTTTAAATAGTACAGTTCCTAGAATGAAAACGTTGATTACTGTATATCATCAGTACACAAGGACAATCAAAACACCACACAACATTTTGTAGCATTCACCTGATAACAACAAACATAGGAAAAATCACCACCTCTATTTAATCATTGTGACGTAAATCCTACCTAAAATGACAGAAACCATACCTGAAGAAATATTATTAATTACAATTTAATTGATTGATTGATTGATTGATTTACATAGTTTAAGAACTTCATAACCACTAGGGGGCGATTGAAATGTATGGTGTCACCTTTTTTAAAGAGCCCATATGGTGGGTTGAGAACGGTTAAATTTCACTTTTTGAAGTCCCAAACAACAGGATGATATGTATGCAAGGTTAAAAAACACTTTCGATGTCTTATAATATCTATTTATTTTTACCTCATTTTCCCACCGACTCCCATATGAATCGTCTGAGCGAGTCTTTTTCCCCAAG
Organism: Danio albolineatus; assembly: GCA_903798035.1. NCBI lineage: Eukaryota > Metazoa > Chordata > Actinopteri > Cypriniformes > Danionidae > Danio > Danio albolineatus. The sequence continues at coordinate 1,878,267 of CAIGQQ010004846.1, forward strand.
CACCTCCTTTCCGTGACGCTACCATGTCACGTCACCACGTCACGTCCGTGTCAGCACTCAGCAGCCCGATGCCAGAACATATTGAAAACAAATCACTGCTTTTGTACAACAGCGTATTGCTATATTCTTCATCATAACAACAAACATTCAGTAATAATTAACACTTCATGGACTATTGTAAGCCAACAAATAGTTACATTCGGCAGTAAGCTAAATGGCTACCGCTACATGCTGCACGGAGCAAACACAATACAGACAACTACATCCATATTTACCTTGTTACGGTCAACAAGACTGGAAGAACACTGGGTATTGATCCATCCTTTAACAACAACCGTGCAACAAATCCCGCGTCGTAAGCTGGTAGATTGGTGTAGCTCTCTTCAGAGAGATGACGTGAACACAGCACCGTGTTGGGGATGTAATTCTCAGGTATTTTACGAAAAAAACCTCAACCACTCCAGGTAGGGAAAAGAGATTTCCAGGTAGGGAAAATAACACAGCTTTTCCCTCGCACTTCAGAGCACAGCGTCCGCGGGTCATGATTTAACCGGAATGCCGATGAGTTTAGAAAAGTTAGCAGCAGTCGTGTTTTCCGGATCAATAACTCATGACCGAAACATTGTTCCTACACAAATAGCACCTCTTTTCAACCGTCGCAATGTATACAATCACCTACAACCTTATTTTCCTAAAAATGAGCTTTGCCTACGCGCTGGACGCATCATATTAATCTGTGCAGGCGGCAGAGAGACCGGTCCTTAGGGACCGTCTACAAAGAGCAAAACGCGAAAACCAAAAGCTGTCAATAACTTCTCTCTAAATCTTTATACTGCCATTAAACAGTATAAAGATTTACTTAGATATTACTCAGATCACACGTCACTGCTGTCCCGCTGGTTATGCGGTTATTCTAGCCGGTTATGCTACAACACTTACTGCAATACAGTGCTTGTTGTCTTCCACTTTTCCTTCCTGTCTGTGGGCGGGGCCGGGCAGTTCAAATTTTACCGGGGTCTGCGCGCGCAACTATTATGTTTCGCGTTGACGTCAAGCCGAAACGGCTAAAGACTCGTTCTAATAACGATTCATTTAAACAACTATGAGTCGACTCTTTTATAGATGAATCAATAGTTTTAAACACTTTGCACTTTCAGATTTAAGCCTTAGCTGGACATTTCACTTTACTTAGAGCTGTGTAACACACTGCATGGAAGGTCATTTTCAAAAATCCATAATATGGGCTCTTTAAGGTAACGTGAAGCAAACCTGATTAACCCCTACTTATGTAATCACACAACTGCCCTGTGTCCGTGTGGCTGCCCTATCATTAAGGGTATGTTTACATGGCAATGGTGTGCTAAATGTGCGGAAGAAATTCCTTTACTCTTTTGGAAAGAGGTCAACATTGTCAAAGCAATCCCTGTCACGTATAAATGAAATGACTATAAATATTGTATGCCAGGCCACATGTTGGCAATATCACTTTGTAAACGAACACCAATACATTCGTTGCATTTTTCATTCAGTTCAAAATGGACATGTGCGGGTATTCAATTACACAATGAACTGTGATAATGAACATAGATGATGTTATGAGCCCTTTTATTGTTTTAAGAACAATCTGATTTCTTTATTGTCAAAGCACCAAATGATGTAAGACTCAAAAACTCTTTAATTAAAAAAATAAATACATATTTTGATATGGTAATCTGGCCTACAGCAGAAATTATTCTCTCTTCTTTGGCCTATTGTTTGTTAACACTTTACAATAAGGCACGTTTTGTTAAATAACTGGTGATTAAACTAAACTGATTATTAAAAAACACTATTTGCAAAGAATTTATTATACTTAGGTATAGTCATTTCTTATTTAATATTTAATAACTCCTTCAAACAACATTTCTAACTGTTTGACTTAACGGAGCTAATAACTAATTAAGCTAACATTACCACTGTAACTTGTGTTTAAAAAACAGCTGTTTGTTTCTAACTCTTGGTATTAGTTAATGATTCCACTCAAATTCCATTCAAATTTATTTACTTGGGATACAGTTCCTACTGATTACAATAAAGCAATACTCAAAAATATAGAGTTCTTATTATTACACCTGTAAAAGTAACCTTTTTGGTGTTTATGTAAATATTGTGATAATATCATATATCATATAAGTCATGACATCTCCATTTTCACAAAATCATGGCTTTTACACAGGGATGATAGGGGTATTGTTTTCAAAAACCAAAGGGCTTTTTCAACGCTTAAGTAAAATTTCATCACAGTGTCCTCATTGACATGTATTATCAAAGTCTAGTTTGTCAGTGATGTAAATTTTGGCGAGAGCCTAATAGTAGTTTACAGAATTTTGGAATTCAGTGTAAGTGTCTATTTTTGTAATTTAGTTGTAAATTAACTGAACAAACCTGACAACGGGGCACATTTGAAAACACTCAAACGTGCCCTTTAACCTGTTGCAGTGGCAACCTGTGTGACACCAAGGGTGTTAAGTCTACCATATATTTAGGTCAATAAACGTACTTTGTCTGGTGTAACATATGGTGTGTTCTCAAAAAAGTTCACTGTGGGTGTGTATTGAGTGCATATGGCAACTTTCCTACATATTTTAAATAGAGCCATCATTTTGTTTGGCTACAAATCAATGACTCAGAGCGGCGCTCTTGGCTTTGTGACAGCATGAATGCCGCAGTGTTTGTTTGAAACATACCTAAAAACCTTTCACATACTTCTTACCTCAGAAGACTCATCTGATCATGTGATGCAAAACACGTGACTAGTAAAGCTTTTATGCAAATTGTTCTGCTTGAGTTTTGTTTAGGTCTGTCATGCTTTATTTTACTTCAGTGTGTATGAGATTCATTCAACTGCTGTTCGTTCAACAATTGTTAGACCTTGTTAAAAAAAAAGATCATAAATGACGTTATAAGCATTATAATCATTGTAATTGTAATGATTATAATCAATGATTTTCAAAATTTTAATGTAACCTTTTAATTGCTGTTATTAGGTTTATTTATATATATATATATATATATATAGCTTTTTAAGTTATTCATGGTCATGTTACTTCACAGTGCATGTTAATTTTCAAAAACAATTTGGATTAGAATAATAAATAAGAGCTGATAAGAATACTAAATGTTATAAATGTTTCGACATTCTCAGTTCAGTTCAGGTTAACTAATGGCAAAAATGATAATCTTATAACTCTTACAAAATGTTTCTTACAAAAATGAAAGCTTAGGCAAAATATGAAATAGAGAGGAGTTTAAAAAGTTCATAAATTTCATGGCAACAGTTTATAATGAGTTACTTCTTGCTTCTTAATATTGGGTAATGCATTGATTAACATGAACTAACAATGAGCAATAAACATTTGCAGCTTTTGTGTGTTAGTTCATGATGCATTAACTAGTTTTATTTTAAAACTGTCTCAAATATTGACATTATCCCTAACTATGATTTTACAATTGTATCATGTAAACAAAATATTTAAAAAAATGAAAACCAGTCTAAAAAACAGTTTAGACTATAAGACAATTATGAATTCACATCTTTCAAAATGTAGAAGTATAGTACAGGAATAGAACTTAAAACTCTCATACCATGCTTATCTTTCATGACCTTTATGTCTTATGACATTCTGGTTATGTATGTGTATAGATATTATAACACTGAACATGTTTGAATGCATTAAATAATATTGATGCTGAACAAAAAGTGCCAATGCATTTAGTGCGTGTGTGTGTGTGTGCGTGTGTGTGTGCGCACATGCAGGACCAAAGTCCCAAGTCCAGGACGAACTTCATTTGGGGAGACATAGGACTCTTCTAAAGTCGTATTGACATGATGTCATTGGCAAGGGAACGTGTGGTTTCAGTGTGGGTGTAGATGAGCGGGGCGAGGCGTGGCCTGCACCTGTATAAATGAAAGCATGTCTGGAATGTCATTCATTGCACTGACCAACACAAAGACGGCACAAACAAAAAGAGCTTGCCATGCAGAACTCAGTCTTTCTGCTTTCCGTCGGGGCTGTTATTTTTAGCTCTTGTCTGAGAGAGTCTACGCCGCTCGAGGAAACATACAAGGGCCTTCAGCTAGAGGCTCTGAAGAGCATTATTCTGGAGTACCTGGGGATGGAGGCGCCGCCAGGGCCTGGAGGAAGAGCTTCCCATCAGGATCTGGTCAGGATGTATCGGCAGTACAGGAGGATTGGACAACTGCTGAAAGGAAACTCAAGTGAAGAGCAGGAGATTCAGCCAGCAAGAAGAGCCTCCGCGGTGCTCTTTCCTACAACAGGTAAGCAGCTAGTGATTGTGTCAAGATAAAACATTGTAATTGTCTAAATTATTCAACTATTGTGTGTGTGGTGTAAAATTAAATGTAAGTGTGTGTGTGTGTTTGTGTATGTATGTATGTATGTGTGTATGTATATGTATATATATATATTCATTCATTCATTTTCATTCATTATATATATATGCACACACATATACATGATTTGATATATACAAACAACAAATACATACATACATACATACATACACAAACACACTATATATATATTTGTGTTTGTGTATATATACACACAAACACAAATATACTGCAATTCTCCATATTTGTAATGTATTTTATTCTGTAAAGACCGCTTATTATATTGCCTTACAATAACCCTATCCTAAACCCAACTGTCTCAAGAAATCTGTCAAAAGTTTAATGTGAAGTATGATTAAGTGTGATTAACCTGTTAAGTCTGATTTTTAAGTATTTTATTTACGAGGACACGAGGTATTGTAATACTATACCTAGGACATACACATGTCACTTTACAAACAAGTCCTCCTAAAGCACACAAAGCAGCACACACATACACACACACACACAGTGCTTTGGATAATGATTAAACATTAAAACAACAATGCAATGTTTCAAAATATTGATATTTATGTTATACACCAATAAAAAACAACAATTTATGATATTCGTAATTAACAACTGTTACAGACTAGGCCATATTTTCCTAATTTTACAGATTGTTCATAGGGTGTGTGCTATGGAAAATATATATTTTAACTGTATATTATAATATATAACTGTCAAATAAAATAGTTTTTTTTTTAAATAATTCAAATGCAATAACGTCCATTTGTATATTTATCTTTGATTTGACAAATTGTAAATGCATAGAAATATATGTATGTACTGAAAAATAGTATAAAAACTACTTTCACTCGAAGAGGCTAGTACAGTTGGCAAACAGTACACTGAAATAAACAATTTTTAAATCGAAAATCTCAAATTTAGTAAAAAACTAAAAACATTTTAGCTACTTCACTGTTCATTTACATTGCATTTTACATGGGATTGCACACCAAATATGATTTTATGTTGATTTACTTAAAATAAGACAACCATGTGCTAACTTAATTGAAGTCAGTTGAATGTATTTTTGTACAGGCCTATTTAGCATGCTTGTATTTGTGTGTGCATGCATACTAAAGTGTATGCCACAATGGTTTTGCATTGTCTAATCAACTTCCTTTCTTTATTACTTCTGCAGTACAACCTCTGAATTCCTCCAAGGACTCCAGTCAGCAGTGGATCAGAGCTGCTTTCCACCAGAACTCGCGCGTCAGGTCTGCAACAAACCTTCAACACGCCAAACTGCAAATCAAGAGGCCGCACGTGCGCAAAACAACACCCGGCCAGCCGTGGCTTTCAAAAGACATTGTGGTCAGAATACTCAAACCCCCTGCTTTTCATACTGACACGATATTTCACACCAGAGACTCGATTTCTCGGGAAGTCAGTCTGGATTTAACATCTGCGGTGCAGAACTGGCTCAAAGACACAAGTGCTGAGCTTTTAGTTGTCGAAATTTGCCTGCTCAGAAAACAAGAAGTGAGCACGCAATCCATGCCTCGCTTTATTTTACAACTCGACCAAACAGTGAGGAGAAACAAGAGAGCTTTGTCTACCAGAGAAGAAAGCGTCGAGGATGAAGGACACTGCAGGCGCAATTCATTGAACGTTTCCTTTAAAGAAATCGGCTGGTCAGACTGGATTATCGCTCCCTCCGGCTACACCATGCACTACTGTGATGGATCCTGTCCTCATAATTATAAACCTGCTAGTATGCATACTCAGGTTAAGTCGCGTTTGCACCTAATGTCCAAAGGAATAACACACGGGCCCTGCTGTGTACCGGCCACCTATGAGCCGATGGTTCTTATGCACTATGACAGCCGTGGAAAGTTGAAGTTGACGCCTTTTAATGATTTGATAGTTAGTAAATGCCACTGTGCATGACATTGGCACATGTGCTGGAGGCCGAACATTTATTTGTGAACTGAGAATATGAAAATGAGTCTCGAACATTCTTACACTCATTTGACTACATTCCTTTGGTTTATTATACATAGTTTAGTATCTTTCGAAAACAGATGACGCCTGCTTTTAAAGGAACGCTGAGGTGTTAAATGTGTACTGTATTTCATATTATTGACTTGCTGTAAACTGCAATGTCATACTATTTATTTTAATTTATTTGAAATGTTTTGTACCGTTCTCACTTGTTTGTTATTGTGCTGAATTGAGGAAATGTTTTGTATTTTTGGATGATTGTTAATAAAGGTCATTTGTGTTTTCAGTATGGATGTTTCATGAAAGTGGGTGAATTCTTGTCACCAGTGTTATTTTAGTATGGATTAACTGTTGTAGTTTTGAACAGTTTGAACTATAGTTTTTAATTTAATATTTTATGTTTGTACTTAAAGGGCACCTATGATGAAAATCAACTTTTGTAAGCTGTTTGGACAGAACTGTAGGTTGGTATAGTGTGTCCACTGTCATATTGGAGTAATATAATTCCAACAAGTCTCTTTTTTAAAATTTCCTGACGTTAAAATAGGACCCAAAGCCCAGTGAATTTGAGGCCCACCGCACAGTGATGTAGGAGTGCAGTTTCCCCCGGGCACTGAATTGATTGACATATATGCATTGTATGCACATGTCCACAGAACATTTTTGCAAATAAACTGGGATTTAAACATATTCCAACTCTCTGTGATTTTTATAAGTTTAAAATGTTTTTTTTTTCCACAAAGACAGTGAAATGAGCATGTAATTCTTTACTGCTATAATCACCATGGCCACATTGTGTTAGTAAACACATTCGTGTGAGATTCATCATTTCAGAAAGGCTTGAATAAACTCCACCACAAATACATGAAATAGTCTTACTTAGTATTTTTGACTAATGAGCTGTATTTCAGCTTCATCCGTGTCTGACTCTGTCACTGACTGCTGTTTATCGGATGTAAGGCAAGAGAAGCAGACACGATAGGTGGGCGGGAAGAAGCAGCTCATTTGCATTTAAAGCCACATGCTACAAAAACCGCTACAATGTATCCAGACACCAAAATGGGCAGATTCTGAAGGCTATAATAAATTATCTGATGGGTATATTGAGACACCAAAGTATTATCTTACATCTTGTAAAAGGGGTAAAATAGGTGCCCTTTATAAAAATGTAATAATTGTTTTTATTTTATTTTAATTTATTTTTTTAAATATATAACCCGTTTATTAGACCACACAATCACACACAGCAGTTATCTTTATGGGGACTTTCCATTGATTTGATGATTTTTATACTGTACAAACTGTATATTCTATACCCCAACCCATACCTCTAAATCCGTCCCTCATTTTACATTTTCAAATCATGCTTTGCTGGCTGGAGTTCCAAAAGCTACCCTAAACAAGTTACAGTTAGTACAAAATTCACCAGCTAGAATTCTGACTAGGACCAGTGCACGAGAGCACATAACCCTTATTTTGAAAAATCTGCACTGGCTTCCTGTCAGTTTTCAAACTGATTTTAAAATCCTCATGCTTGTGTACAACTGTTCAGTCGACACAGCTAAAATATACGAGAGGTATGGCATTCTCTTCATTGGCACCTAAATTGTGGAACTCTTTACCCTCTGGTTTTCACAATGCATAATCCCTGAGTATTTTAAAGGATCACAAACGTTCTTAGGGGAGCTTTTATTTGATTTTATTTGACTTTTAGAGGATTTTTTGATCTATTATTATTATTATTATTATTATTATCTGTGTTTTTAATGATTTTTTTTATCATTAAATATATATTTTTTGCATTCATCCTTGTGTCTTTTACTGCTGCACATTTTATGTCTGTAAAGTGACATCAGATGCAATTTTAAAGGCACTATATAAAAATAAAGTTTATTATTATTACTTCATTCTGTGTGATTAATGAGCTGTTTTTCTCATGGGGACAAAAAATGTCCCCACAAGGTCAAAAAGTGCTGGTAATACTATACATTTATGGACAGTTGCCCCTAAACATAAGACATACAAAGTACACACACACAGTTTAAATAGAAATCTGTGTGTGTGTGTGTGTGTGTGTGTGTGTGTGTGTGTGATAATAAAGATGGTGTTCAATAAAGTGTGTTCAATAAAGATGATTCATCTTTTCTAAAGATGTCCTAACAATATTTTCTGTGATATCAAGGTTGAGCTGTTCTGAAAACTCAGGATGTTGTTAAAAGCTTTGAATACACATTTAAATTGCCATCTTGTGCTATTAAATCGTGAAGAATAGACGGTTTGAATGAATCATCCGTATTACTCATTCAGATCATATGACCAATAAAATAATTTCATGCATACATAATCGTAGATGTTCAAATTACTGTCTTTTACCATAACATTTTACAGCATCCATTCGAGATAATATTTCAAGGTAAGCTCATGCCATAAAAGACATTCATCCATGACATCCAATTTTCCATATTTATCCATAAAGATAGGCCAGATCTGTAGCCTTGAAAGCACACATATGTGTCATTGGCCTTGACCAGAGGGTGAATGATCTCTGAATCAAACACAGCCGAAGTACAAGTTCATTTGTGACTCAGTATTTACATAATACTTTGCAACTGGTGGCATTGTAGTCCATAAAAAATTGTTGTGTTTTTGATTTTGCTGAGGTAAACATTTTTAGATACATTATGTGCTGAAATATCCTCATTTCAAGATAAAAGTTACAACTCCACTGATTACAATAATGTTAAGATAATCCTTACAACAACAATGTACTCTAACCGTTGTCCATAAATATTTATTGTCTTTTGATTTTGCTGTAGTAAACATTTTTTATCTGCCGAATTGTTTTGATGTAATGTAATCATTTCATAAATAATGATAACAGTAATCATACTTATCACGTAGCGAAGCATAAAGTGATAAAGAAACAGACTTCTGTGTATTTCTAATGAATATAATTTAATTTTGAGACAAAACTTTAGTACGTTTAAATATTTGGATCAAGTACAAGAAAACAATCTGGTGTACCAAGAATTGTTCTCTACCTCTTAAGAATGTGGGTACAATAAGATTAAACAAATGAAATCTGCCAGAGTATTTCTGGGTGTGTCTGACATAAATTAGATTAAATATGTGTCAGTGTCTGAAACTAATGAATGCCTACAACAGCAGAAACTGGAGGGTTTTGCTGCCATTTATTATCTGTCTATATTTAAATGCACTTTTTAAATTATACATATATATATATATATATCTACATGCAGG
>CAIGQQ010004846.1:1888309-1898581 GCA_903798035.1 Danio albolineatus
AATTAATAATTATATGTAACGTCTGTATATTTACTGGATGAGTGGTATTTCTAATCATTCAATATCAGGAATCACTTAATCTTTGCATAACTCTGCACCTTCAGCTTTGCTCACAGAGAATATCATGTCGCAGAACTAGAAATTCACAAATTTACAAAAACTACTGCATAAGTAGTTTTTTAGGCAAGTGTGTGCTTGTTTATAAAGATGTTTGATTTGAATTATTTAGGAGACGTGAGCTCCAAGACGACTCCAGTGATGGTTCAGGCAGCACTCATATACTTCTTCTGGAATCTATCGCTGACCCTGATTAAACATAAGATATAATTCATTTGGGATATCTGGTCAAATACTATGTCATTATTTAATTGAGAACTACACTTTTTATTTGTTCCATAGCAAACTGTTTCAATACAGATGTTCATTCATCATTCATTTACTTTTCGGCTTAGTCCCTTTATTAATTAATTTAGCTTATTCAATTTACCTAGCGCATGTCTTTGGACTGTGGGGGAAACCGGAGCACCTGGAGGAAACCCACTCGAACACAGGGGGAACATGCAAACAGATATAAGGTGCTTTATAATTTCATGCCGTTTAAGGCTTTTTTATTGCAGTCTTTGAACTCTTTTATAATCTGCAGTTATTTATTTACTAAATATTATTGTTCAATAAATGCATTGAAAACTTTAAAAATGAAATAGAAAAAAAGAGCGTGTAAACAAGGACTTTAGTTTGTCTTTTTGTTGTCATGGGAAGTATAAATGAGAATTACTGTATACACCACAAGAAAGTTATCTTTTTCCTTATAAATAACACTATGCTTTACTTAATACACAATGTGTTTAACCCAGAAGAACAAACGCAACATAGTTTTGTTACTAGTTCTAAAGTGATGTTTTCGGTTAAGCTTTTGTTATGTGAAACTGTCAACTTGATGCTTGAATCTACAGGGGAAGGAAGTACTTCCTCAGACTGAGGTATTGTGCCATCAAACCGTTTTATTAGCTCAATATCACACTTGTATCCCTGTGATACATGGCTATGTGTGTGATATTGATCATGTATCATATTTCATATTGGCCCTATTATTGAAACCATTTCATGTATCATTGATATCAGTATAAACAAATGTTCTCTATTTGGAGTTTGACTGACCTGCATTATGTTTGCGTCTGTTATGATGGTATTGTTATAGTATTGTTATGATAGTAACTATTCTCATGCAGGAGATAAGCTGATGTAACTTTATAAGAAAATGCTATATGTTTTTTTTATTAAAAATATATATGTTATTTGTAAAAAATAAATGGCATGGCACATAAAAACTTTTTTTTCTTATTCTAGCTGGAATCTTTTTGATGACTTTTAATTCAGCCAATTCAGTTAAATTCAGCAAAACTATATATATAAGCAATATCATGCAAGTAGCAGTGTGATATGGCTGTATATTGGCATTGGTGGGAGGCGTGCGGTATGTCCCACCAGTGACTATAGAGCAATATTGCACTACTAAGAGTGTGATATTGCGTTTATTCAACAGTTTGACAGCATAATTGTGTGTATAAAAAAAGAAAATTAAACACGAGTCTAAAAATCCTTTTGTATGAGGAACTACTTTCTTTCACCATTCATTCACAGCTGCAGCTGACATCAGAACAGCAGAAGCTGTTACAAATTCACCAACGTCCTTTTAGAGCTAGTATTTGGAAGACTCTCCTGCACAATGTCTAAAGTGGTGACAAAACAGGTTATTTTGCTCAGATTTTAAAATTGCAAGGATGAACGGCATGAAATGCCATCAGTCTACGTAGAGGCTTCCCAGTATTCCTCTGTTGCAATCGGGATATCATCAATAATTAACCCTGAAAAAGCCAAAGCAACGTAATCACTATACCAGATTACTGTTGTGTTTGTGATAAGGAAAAGCGCTGAACACCTGCGGGCATTTCTTCTTTCTTTCTTTTTACTGAACTAGTCTGCAGTAACAAAATTAGGAGACTCATTAGAAACAGATGGCAAACCAAAGTGTAACTCAGGGTTATTCAAAGAGTGGCCAACAACAACAACAAAAAAAACACATTCCTGATATGTGAGTCCCATCTCACGCTCAATACACTACATATGGTACAAATACAGCACTACAACATACAAAAGAGTGAGATCGACATAGAATGTCACTCACCAATTTTACAATGTTTTGATCAGCAGTTTGAAAATACAGCGATCTTTTGTGCTCTAAGAGTTTATTATGCGTCTCTGTCGCCATCTTGTGGATGGACAGCATCAAGCTCAATGCTCAATGGCAGGCTCGCTGAATCTCAGAAATTATAAATATTCAAAGTCCCCATGAAACGGAACCTGTGATCGTTATTCTTTTCATAATGTGACGCAGTTCCTAGAGAAACGGAATTTTAAATAAGCAAACAGTGGGCGTGGCTTGTTTTTTCGACCGCAGCCCGAGTCAAGCGGAAGCGCGTACGGTCCAAGCGCGCCCACAATTGCCACTCATACAGAGATACAATGACAACACACAGGACTAGACAGAGCTAGTGTGAGGACTCTGCCACCAAAACAAGAATTAACAGGACAGGAGTGGCAGAACCCTGACAATGTGAGCTAACAAAATCATATGATTATCTTTAATTTCTTGGGGACTTTAAAATTGGTACTATCCTTATAAATAAACTGCATAGATGCAATCTAAATAACTACATTCTCGTCTAAAAAAAGCCAAAGTGCATTATGTTGTCAAACAGCAGCAATATTTGTCAAACTGTAGTGAGTTTATTGATCTGCTGTTACATTATGTGGGACAGAATAATACAGAAGGGTAAGGAGGCTGAACGAGTTCAGATATTGCAGAATATTGCATGGCTATGAGGCAATCAGATTCGAGATTTGGATGTATATCGTGTGATATTTCTATTATATATATTATTATATATATAATAATAAATAATAATTATATATAATATATATACAGTTGAAGTCAAAATTATTAGCCACCCTGAATTATTAGGGCCCCGTTTATTTTTTTTTTAACGGCGAGAATATTTTTTCTACACATTCCTAAACATAATAGATTTAATAACTCATTTCTAATAACTGATTTATTTTATCTTTTAGGCAAGTTATTGTATAATGATGATTTGTTTTGTAGACTATTAGAAAAAAAATGAGCTCAAAGTGGCTAATAATTTTTACCTTAAAATGTTTTTTAAAAATTAAAAAATGCTTTTATTCTAGCCGAAATAAAAGAATTAAGACTTTAAGACTCCAGAAGAAAAAAATATTATCAGACATACTGTGAAAATTTCCTTGCTCTGTTAAACATCATTTGGGAAATATTTAAAAAATTGTGTATTGGGTTTTATGTATTGGTTCTGTTATGTTTTTATGTAATGCTTCATTTACATTAAAAGTTTACAAAGACATTATAAATAGATGACAAACAGGTTTAATAATTATACAGGAAATGCCAAAACATCCACAAATTTACAAATCCTTTCACTGGAAAATGAAGGCTACTTGACAAGAATGATTATTCAAACTTTCTCTTCCTGCCTGGTTTGCCAACATGTTAGATAAACTTACCTCACTGACTGACAAGGATGACAAGCATATTTCACAAATCAAATGTTTGCTAAGAAGAATAAAATGATATAAGATGTGCTGCCATCTGAAATATACAGTTGGCCAAAAAATGAAAATGTACAGTTAACGTACTGAAGGTTTAGCTGAATTTCTCTTCAGGCTAATATTAAAGGAGATTATTAGCTGAAAATGCGGTCATTTTTTGAATCACAACACTTTAGGGGTCACAAATAAAGGCAAAACAAAACCCATTTTTGAGGCTCCTGACAATTCTTCAATGTCTAATGGAAGTGAAACGAATGGTAAAAACTGAACATTATTTACAACATTGTTGTACATTGAACAATATAATACAACATTATGCAACACTCAAGAAATCTGGCCCATTTTCAGAGCAAGTGGATTAAAGGTAATAATGTCCAGTCTTTGCTCAGATCAAGCATTTTGCTTCAGGAGACCTCAATGTAGCAAAGATAGCATTAACTCAGATTTCATGAATCACAAATGACCACAATTTTATGTTCTGCTAAAAGAAGTTCATCCACATTTTAAACAACATTAGCAAATTAAATTTTCATTTTTGGTTGAACTGTCCCTTTAATTGGAATGACTCTGATGCTGGTAATGTTTCTGATGCAATTCTAACGTAATTTGGAAGAATAGCCATCTCATGACTACTGGGGTGAATTAAAGTTTATTTAAAGTGATCAACAATCTCATCTGAGATCTAAGATTGGGAAATGACACAGTGACTTATTACAGGATATGCAGCAACTCAAAAACCTACATTTTGGAGAAATGTTTATGATTAGGTCAAGCTTTTTCTGTCTCTGACTGGGACATTCTGACACAGAACTGCCATATGAGCTGACCTACTGTCTAATGTTCCACTTCTTTCATTTAGTCATCTTAGCTAATTTGTAGCTAATTGCTGAGAGAGGAAGCCGATTTCAATGAGTCACAGTGACATAAAGATAAAAAGACACGGCCTGGATGATCATCGCTGTCAACTAATAAATATGAAAGCATGAAAAACAAGATGCTTATGAAATATGTGGTGTGTTGCACAACGTGTACATTCTCTACCATTACTGCAGTTTGGGCTTAGTGGGTTTTTAATGTTTGTGCATGTTTAATGTTCGTGCAATGCTGGTTTGATCAGTAAGAAAGTAAAAACTGTATTTTTGTGAAATATTATTACATTTCTTTTTTCTACGTAATGCTTCAGAGATCAATCTTACGCTGATGCTGATTTTGACCTCAAGAAATGGATTACTGTCAATATTAAAACTGTTGTGATGTTTTTATTTGTTGTGGAAACTGTAACAGATTTATGTAAGGAAATGTGTTTGAAAACATGGGCAAGCATTTCAGGTGGAAAAAGCTAGCTATGTTGGTCAACCAAGCCAGCATAAACCAGTCTGTACCAGCATGAAAGGGACAGAGACACCTGTTAAACTGTGATCAGTGAGGTCATGATTATGTTTTGCTGTCTCACTGAGCTCAGTAAATAAAGAAAAAGTGGGTTCGTGTAATGTTTGTGAGGGCATTCTCAAATGACATCTTGGAAAAATGTTTTTATGTAGGTCTTTTAAAAAAAGTCCTAATTAGCTCTTTAACATTTCAAGGCCTTTGAAAGGTCTTATACGAAAGCAGAAAATCGTAAAAATGTTGCATGCACTGCAAAAAGCAACAACAACATCAAAACACTGCTCTCCTGTTTCCATACAAATATCTAAAATTCCCCAAATCAAGACACTTCCTTGAGATGCAAAATAAAGAAATTAGTTCTTGTTTTTTACTGAATAAATCTAAATGTAGTTAAGCGAAAAAGAACAAATATTGATTATTGTTGTACAGCAATGACTTAAAGCTAAATTAAGTCTACTTTCAGAGCCTATTGGCAGACATTTGTTCTTGTTTTTACCATGAACTCTTTTATCATTTCTATCAGTTTCACAGAAACTTTTAGTAAATGTATCGATTTAAGAATCTTTAGATGTTTGCATTGGAAAAAAAGATTAAGATCATAACTTTTTCAGAGTATGTCGAGAATGTACTGTAAAAGTTATTTCCATATGCGAGTGTTGGAGCATGTTTATTAACATTTTTGTGTTAAATAAAGTAAATATGGATATGCGGAGTAAGTTGTACTTTTTCAAACTTATTTTAAAGGGAAAGTTCAAACAAAACTGAATATTCTGTCATTCTTTACTACTCTTTTACTGGTTCCAACCCTTTATGGTTTTCTTTCTTCTGTTAAACACCAAAGAAGATAGTGTTTACAAACCTGTAACCATTGACTTCCATAGTAGTGTATTTGTTTTTCCAACAATGGAAGTCAATGGTTACCAGTTTCTAACAGTCATCTTTTGTGTTTAACAGAAGAAATGAACTCATAAAGGGTAGGAACCACTTGAGGTTCAGTAAATAGTGAGTAAAATTTCCTTTTTTTGGTTGAACTATACTTTTAATGTGTTTATAATACAACAAAAGTATGTCTCCACTTTATACATTTCCATTTGGATAACAATATGATATACAGTGTTCTTGATTTTTTCCCTCTGAAACTAAAGACTTACTATTTCACATCGTGCCAGCATAAATGATTCCACTTTACGTTTTGAGAATTAATACTGGAAAGCAAGCAATGTCAGGCGTTCAAGCATCTGGCATGATGTAAACATCCTCAGAGATTTCAGTCTGATCTGGTTGGAAGAGAACAGGATCGTTGCTGTAGATTGCATCATGCGGATCACACTGCAGGTGCGCCTGGTGGACTCTGAATGGGGGCAAAAGTGAAATTCAACTCATGAAAACCCACCAGCAGTTAACCCAACAAATGTTACAGCAAAATGAAAACTCCTTTCATGTAACTCTCGCTTACAGTTACCACTATTGCCACACATTCATGATGTCAGCGCGATCTTGCAAAACAGCCAAAAAAAAAATTTAAACTTAGTAGGAATTTCCATTCGACTTCAAAGACTTTGCAGTTTTCTCATCACCAAGTTTCTCACAGTCTAGACCTTTGGGTTACATGGGTATTTTGGGTTATTAATTTTGTGTCCTGTTCGCTTCAGTAACTTTGCTATTATGTAGACTCAACTGTTTGGTCAGTGCTTATTAGAATAATGCCTGTGGAGGCACCATCAAAACAAAGTGTTTGCAATAGAGTCTCTTTACACTGTATTAAATGTTCTTTATTGCCATTGATGGTCACAAGGAGAACCATTGACATGCAAATAACCTAGGTTCTTTAAAGTGGAAAAGTGTTCTTAATATTATAAATTGGCCTTCCCACTATGAAAAAGTGGAACCTTTCGCTAAATGGTTCATCCATTAAAAATAAATAAAATAAATAAAGAGGATAAAATAACAGTGAAAACAACACTTCTTTTGGTTCACCCTGGCGTCTTTGTTTTGTAAATGTGTACTGACTGCTGGATGTTGAACAGATGTATTACAAACATATTTTTGTCAATAGATTCTTTAAAGGGAACTATCAAAATAGCCTGTTCTTTACCTGTGCTGGTCTTCGTGTAGAGCAGCACTCCTCTGAAACTGGTGCTGACTGGACTGTCCGCTCTGAAAGTTCTCATAGATTGGGCTCTGTGGTGTAGCTTGAGGCCCTCCGGCATATCCACTGTACGGAGAATCCCTGGAATGATCCATGTGGCTGTTATCTTGGCTCTTCAGTTTATTAGATAACTCTACGTTAGAAACTGATTTTCTGCGTCGAAACCACAGTAGAGCTGCTATCCCCACCAGCAGCAAGACCACGAAGAATAAAGGCAAGCCAACAGCAAGTCCAAGAGAGGATTGGTTTTCAGGAGCGCAACTTTCTGTAGAATTTACTCCTGATGTGCAATTGCTATTTACATCCATGATCTAAAAACGATTGATGTATTATGTTATTGTAATCTACAGTGAAAGCAAACATTTAAAATATAGTGATAATTATTTTTTAGTATTATACAGTTATGTATATTGAAATTTATCAAACATTTTACTGTATTAACGATATACTTACTGTATTAAGTCCAAGTACAATTTTGGTAACAGAAATATCCTTACCGTAACGTGTTGGTGAAATTATCTCACCTATGCCTGTTTGACGGCTGGAAGAAATGGCCAAACTGTCACTTGGTGCTTCTTTTTACAGAAAGCCATATAAAGTTCCTCTTTCAATTCAGAAGTCATGCAACCTGGAAATCCACCCCACACACACAATCATTCTTCCTGTTGTCTTCCTATAACAGTTGAAAATGAGGTTTGAGGGTTCATTTTAATATGAGCTATAAATGATATGCAAATATCTGTTCATGAAGATATGCCATTTGTTGCATATTTTTAATCCAGTGGTGATCACAAAGAGTTTCAATAGTTCATCCAATTCATGAACGCTGGTAACAGCGCCAGAAAACTGAATGTGACTATAAATGAATAGAGAAATGAAAGCTGCTTGACCAGATGAAGGCTTCAAACTGAAGTAGAAAAAAAGCTAAACTTGTGAAAGTAACTCAAATCTTGTTGGTTATGCTGATAGACACATTATACATCCTCTCTAAAAAGGAGGAACTCAGTTATGCTAGCATTGCAGTTAACTCGATAATTATACCATTGCTCGCAGTTTTTGGGGGACTGTTTTACAATGTGTATGCGGTTTCAGAAAAACGGTAAAATGATATCAGCATAATGTAAACAAACAAAAATCAATCAAACAAGCAAATAGGTTATGGACACTGTCCTGGTCGATTGAGCTTGTATCGCCCTCTGGTGTTTCAAATAGTGCATTTACCTTCAAAATGATTGATATTTGGGTGATTATTTTGGGTTAAAATGTGAAGATTGAAGTTGAAGACAAGTCACTTGTTGTGACACTTGTCAGTGGACTAGCATTTACATATTACATTTCCAATAGCAGCTAGGAAAACCCCTAACTCAAATCCAAAATTTACATCCATGGCATGAGGAAAATTATGCCGGATTCCTTGGAAATTGTGTTTTTTTAAAAGCTGTTATGTAAATAGATCAAACAAAACAGACACTCGTGTTTAAATATTTAGTCTGATTTAGAAGAATAAACACACAAACTGGATTTTCCAGTGCTTGCTTTGCTCAGATAAACAGGAGCTAAAATAGCTAGTTAGCCTAAGTTAGCCTGTGAAAACAATAGCTCCACCTTCAGGTTGCCAGGATTTCACTTTTAGAGTTTGTCTCATTTTTAGGAAGATGCTTAATTAGGGCGGCTGCTGGCCAAAAGGGTGCCCCATGCGAAATTTCTCTGTGGTGCCCCCACAGAGGAACAAAAACACACAAACATATGTATTTAAACATGCATTCATTTATTTATTTATATACACATCTGCATATAAACACTCAACATTATACTTAAACATTCAAATATTTACATTTTAAATAATAGTTTACATCAAAATAAACACAGACATTTCTTTGGCAGAAGCATTGCTAAATTCAAACAGTTACAAAAGGTAAGGAATAAACCTCTCTCTGCACCTGTAGACATGGACGGTCCTCAGTGCTGCATCCTGTGTCTGTACATGGGCAGCTGCTGGTGCCTCTGGAGCAGTGCTGGTCATGCCACATCATCTTCTCTTGTGACAAATTTCAGCATTGAACCTCCATGTGAAGAAATTAGTCATTTGAAGAAAAACTCATGACACACCATTAAAACAATGGGCTAGTCAAGCACTCTTCATAATGTGTGCAAACTACAATCAAAATGTGGATTTAACTTGCACTATAATCTATCGTGACAAAAGCTGAGCCTTGCTGTGAGTGTAAATCAAAGACATTTGCGGGTTTTAAGAATTAATGAATGTACTTTCAAACAAAAACTTGGTTAATATTTAGAAAAAAAAATCATTAATGAATTCATGCAATAAAATGCTTTATGGCCTGTGGCTTACAGTAATTTGACTCATTTTATATTATTGATGTTTCAGAAATGAGTGAGTTTTGTTATTTCATATAGTGATGTACAAAAATGAAAAACCAGCCTATTAAAAACACACCAATCCACCGATGTAAAGACTAAACAGACGCTATTGTCATTGCAGTGATACAAGCAATAACAGCAACAATAAGAAATGTATAGAAATAGACAAAACAATAAACAATGATAACTGCAAATAATTATATAATACATAATTATATAATATAATAATTATATAATTATAAATAATACATACAGTGAAATAAATGTGCAGTGCAAACAGAAGTGTAAAGTATTGCACAAGTTGATAAAAATATCTGAGTTTGTGTAATTATCAGCAACAAAAAGGGGCAAATGTAAAAAGTCATAGAACATGTCCTGTCATAGTTTAAAGCACAATGCATAGCTGCAAAGCAAGAAACTGAACGTAAACAACAACAAATAAGGCAGATTTGGTGCAGTTGTGGCGAAGTTAAACTTAGTTTAATGCTAATTTACTTGAACAACCAAAACCAAAAATAATGTTTTCCAGATTCATGGACATAAGTTACCTGAGAGTGATTCATCTTGTGCTTTTTTCCTCTTCTCTGCTGTTGTCTTGTCCCGGGCAAAGAGCTGCAACTTGCATCAATTATAATTATATGCTGCTAGCAGCTGCAAAGATAGGTGGACCGGACCGTGCCACATGTATGCAGCATATATATATATACATATAT
>CAIGQQ010004846.1:1899956-1922922 GCA_903798035.1 Danio albolineatus
CTGTGGGGGAAACCGGAGCACCCGGAGGAAACCCACGCAACCACGGGGAGAACATGCAAACTCCACACAGAAATGCTTCGACAGCACACCTGTTGCAAATTCTCAAAACACAGACAACGGAAGAAACGCGCAGCAAATTGGTCAAAACACTAGCAAACATCCACATAACACAACGGAAATGTTTCAAGAGGACCCAAAAACATGACGGACCCAGCTGAGATACGGATGTGTCATTGTCCTGTGACTGTTACCATTACTTTTAAAACATAAACATATACAACGTTTCACATTTAATCATCAGTTTATTCAGGCTGATAATTTACAAAAGACAACGGAATCGTGTAAGCAGGATATTAAAATAAACAAAAAACAACCCACCTTTCAAAGACCACCAATCACATCCGTATCTCAGCTGGGTCCGTCATGTTTTTGGGTCCTCTTGAAACATTTGTTATGTGGATGTTTGCAAGTGTTTTGACCAATTTGCTGTGCATTTCTTCTGTTGTTTGTGTTTTGACCAATTTGCTGTGCATTTCTTCTGTTGTTTGTGTTTTGACCAATTTGCTGCGCGTTTCTTTTGTTGTTTGTGTTTTGACCAATTTGCGGCGCGTTTCTTCCATTGTCTGTGTTGTGAGAATTTGTAACAGGTGTGCTGTCAAATTGATGAAGATCGTTTCTTAATTTGCTGGTGTTTTTTGTTATTGCATGTGCTTTCTTAAATTGCAGCCCATTAAGCTCTCTCAGCCACCGTACTTAAGCCAATATACAAAGAAAGGACTAGATCATCAATACATTTTAAAATATTAATGCAGCCTACATATGAGGTTTAGTTTTTGCAATGTGAAGATACAAATGCAAGATTTTAGAAAGACTGAATATTCAAACTATTCAATTAAGTCTCTTTGAGAAAATTATAATAAATTTATATTCAGTAGTAAATTAGAAATATCACTCTTGGAATCTCTCGTGTTCACATTTTAAAGATGGTCAATATTACTTCTTTAACGTCTGTTTTATTTGTCCTTTGTTTTATTTCTTACAGTTACAGTTACAGAAGACCCAGTATTTACAGCTCGGTCAGAACCGAGGACAGTACTACGGCGGCTCTTTGCCAAATGTCAATCAGATTGGAAACACCACAGTTGACCTGCCCTTTCAGGTGATGACTGTAAAACAAGTATGAATAGTTATGTGAAATACAAGTGGAGTTTCATCTTGTTTATTTTGATCAGACTCCTTTTCAGAACTCTGGACTGGACACAAGTAGAACGAATCGTCACCATGGACTGGTGGACAGGGTTTATCGGGACAGGAATCGCATCACGTCGCCACACCGCAGACCCCTCTCTGTGGACAAACATGGCCGTCAAATATCCTTGATTAGTCTATTCTTAAAGCTCATTTATACAATGTTTTAGGCCAAAACCATGAATTTGTTTTTAGGCATGGGACGATAACTGTTTTCAAGGTATTGCCAAAGTTTTCTGCTATTCCGTTCCTTAGGTATGGGTAAGATTTTTTTATTTATATTTTTTTGTTGTTGTTTATGACAACAGTATCTCCAGCAGAAATTATATCTAAAGATTCTGTTTTAAATTGGATAGAAATCAGTGTTTTTGAAACAAATGAAGACAGCAGAAGTCAGTGATTCATGTTCATTATTTAGCTTGACATGTTTACTGCTCCAAAATATTTTAAATGTTTCTCAAAATAAAATATATTGTGTTTTTTACCCAGGCACTTAACTAAGAATATATTTTAGAGTAATAATCACAATATTGTCAAACCGTGAAACCGTGATTATTTTTATCCAAGGTTATCACACCGTCAGAATCTTATACCGGCCCCTGCATATTTGTTTTATGCGTTTTGCCTGTTAGTGTACACGACAATGGCTTGTGCATAGTACATGTTTAGGGAGGTGTAGATTAAAGACAAAGAAACACACAACAATGGCGGAGTATTTAGTTTTGTTGCTCTGTTTGTTTTCTTGCTCAAGTGTTTGCTAATGCTTCATCAGCAAAGTGTGAATTTACTTCACATTACAACCAAACACATATGGCAAATTCTACATGTACGTCAGTGCCAAGCCACCACAGACATGTCTGACTGACTTTTCTTCAGGTACACTGAAAAAAATTCTTCATATGGTTGTAAATCTTTTATATGGGCTGAATTTAAACAAATTTAATTTATTAATGTTCAACTTAATTCTTTGTTTAAGTTCAACTTGTATAAATAGTTTGCCAAAATTTGCGTTTTTTTCAGTGTACTACAAGTACTTACTAACAAGGTGACAGCACCAAATACTAGCCTGGCATACATAATATAGCAATTTTGGTCATTTTCATGGATGTGTAAACGCATATCATTTTGAAACATTCTTGTGTAATTATGATGTTTTTTTTAAATCACAGCGGAAAAACTTTTTCGATTTTGGCTAACATAAAGTGTATTTACGTTCACATTTCTGCTATTCACTTGCAAATCTATAAAGTCCTTAATGGTGAATCTCACATTGACAGCTGTCCATATGCCTCTGTGTATCTGTCACCCCCACCTGATACCAGCTGGAGGAGGTGAGAGTTTACATTAACACTGTCTGTTTGCATGTGCCGAAAGACTGTACATATGTGTCTAGTAATCCAGATAGGAGCTAAAAACAGTATGTAAATAATTATCCATTAGGCCTCTTCCATTTATTAAACAAAGTTTTTAAATAGTAACATATTTAAATTATATATTGTGCATTATTATTTAATTTTTAAAACAATAATATTCAATACGCCTCCATTTTCTCTCAAAATGAAAGCACATCCAAATTCATGTTACTTTATTTTTAGTTTTTATTTTATTAAAAAAAATTAAGGTAAAGATTTGATGGTTACACTGAAGACGTCACATTCTGAGATGTTTTGTTAAGATTAAGTTTCCCTATCTAATGTTAGTAATTCTCAAACATTTCATTATGTGCTCTGTTTGATTTGAATGTTGTGGTTTGATATAAAATTAACGCTGCTGCCTTCTGTTATTCTTTAAAAAAAAGTACAATCAGACCATCATAGGTGAGAACTGATGTCCCTTTTTGGAGTTTCAAACAGAAGTCGGTTGTTTTGGCTGTACTGTAGAGTTATATTAGCATATGTCTTAAAATGGTGCATTTGTCTATACATGATTGTTCAATATCATACACCTTATCTGGACTATCACATGAACACACACTAGAAACTATTTTTAAATATGGTTTGGTGGTGTCGTATAAATTCCTTTTATTTCATTTGATTTTATTTATGGATTCCTTTTTTTGGAGCTTAGAGAACTCTTGCACTTGAAGATCCAAAATGTTATCTAATTTAACTTTGACTGTGTTTGTCTCAAAGTAAAAAGTCATATTTTTACATATATATAATTTCCTTGTTCTGCAGGACCAACTCAGACTCTGCCTTGCATCAGAGCACTTTGAACCCAAACCCACAAGATGCATTTGCAGGAGGTTCTCAAGAGTTGCAGCCAAAACAAGGTTTGTTCATTATATTTGATTTTTATTTACTTAAAACAAGTTTTTAATCTATTAAATATAAAAACTATATCCTTTAGAATTCTCCCCACGCTTGTTTCAGTTCATGATTTCATCCCTCTCTGTGTACTAGTTCTTCTTCTCACTATGCCAGGAACAGGGGACCTCGATAGTGACATGGACAAAGAAAGTCAAAAGCATATATGGGATCAAAAAAAGGTATGTTTTAAAATCTGTTGTTTTTAGGGCTGCACAATATATCTTTCAACATCTGCAATAGTCACGTCACAGGATCTGCAGTGTTGAGGCGATTGTGTAAGCATTTAAAGCATTCATACACAAGCAATTATAGTGTTTTTAACTTAATTGTATTTAATTGTGTATATCTAAGGGATAGGCGCCACAGTGGCCTAGTGGTTAGCACGTTCGCCTCACAGCAATAAGGTCGCTGGTTCGATCCCCGGCTGGGCCAGTTGGCATTTCTGTGTGGAGTTTGCATGTTCTCCCCGTGGTTGCGTGGGTTTCCTCCGGGTGCTCCGGTTTCCCCCACAGTCCAAAGACATGCGGTACAGGTGAATTGGGTAAGCTAAAATGTCCGTAGTGTATGTGTGTGAATGAGAATGTATGGATGTGTTTCCCAGAGATGGGTTGTGGCTGGAAGGGCATCCGCTGCGTAAAACAAATGCTGGATAAGTTGGCGGTTCATTCCGCTGTGGCGACCCCGGATTAATAAAGGGACTAAGCCGAAAAGAAAATGAATGAATGAATGAATGTAAGGGATAATGAACGGCTTGCCGTGCGTTAAAGGAGGTTAATGCACGACGTGGAGGCAAAGGACCACACGACGCGCAGCGGACAGGCTGACTGGCAGACAGAGACAAAGAGAGAGCATCTGCGTGCTGATTATACCTGCTAATATTATTAAGATGCGATTTCATCAGTCCGATCACAGGTGGACAAATAAGACATTCCCAGTCACACCTGGAGTGTGTTTCCAGCCACACGTTTCTTTAGTCTACTTTCTACCGCTTCTCTGACAAGGGAGGATCTGTATAATAGCTTTTTTTCCCTTAACATTACCTTTAATACTGCGAAAGCTGGCATACCTACTGTATAGAAGAATTTCCGCGATTTACATTTCATAATAAACATACAAATCTTATAAAAGGTACCATTTCAATTAAATACACATTGTCAAGTGTATTCTAGAGTCTTTGAAGCAAAAAAAGTCTATTTCAGAAATCTCTGCTGTTGAATATAGGTGAATTTTGCATAATGAAAAAACACATCAGGACAGGTAGGAGGACATTCTGCTTTATTTATCTTCTTTAAAACGAAAGCAATCTGCCAAACACGCAGGATCAGTGTAATATTACATTATTTACGGTCATAGATTAATTATGAAACTTATCTCTGTGATTTGCCAAAAAAAAATACACCTGAGAATAAATAATAGGTTTAAATGTCCAAAGACTGACCGTTAGATACACCAAAGATTAATTATATATATCCCGTTTTAACAACAGAGATGCAAGAGATTAGATCAAGTGGCAGGTCTCGAGATGCTCTGGCCGACATAAAGCTTCGCTCGGGGGGACCGCCTGGGGGGACCGTTTGGCTGCCTGGAGCTTCCAACATTTTTAAAAATGCGCTTTTCTTACACACAAACTGCCAATTTGACTTTAAAATAACTACATTCTCGCTTGAAAAACTCTTGAAACTTGATTTGTGAAACTTTATTTTCATCATAGTTGATGAGTATTTTCCTTATTTTGTGGATTTCCCGTCCGCCATTAACAGCCCTCATCGGTTTCATGCGCAGCACATGCGAGTTGCTATGGTAACTGTAAAAGTTTGGGAGAAGCGCATTTATTTCGAACTGTGATCAAAACTGACTGGAACTACCTTTGCATTTCAACGAAAATAATGCACACCCTCCAGCCAATCAGAATCAAATATTTCAAGAGACCATTCAATAAATTCAATTTGTGCACGTGAATACAGCTAGACTCCCTGACTGATCTGATTGATATCTTTGCTCAACTGTTTTTATCAATACTTGTTATTGATTTATTATATTTATTACAGATGCACACTACAAAATTATACTAATCAATGTAAAATAATGTAAATTCTCTCCAAGTAGAGCTATTAATTTCATCAGGTCAAATTATGTTCAGTATTGTAATATGTATTGCTGAAAAGTATCACTTTATGAAATGTCGTTTTTTCCCAATATCGTGCAGCCCTAATTTCTTTACTATGTTTTCATGTGATATCTTATCAATACGCTCTATTTATCATATTTCGTAGAATACTTCACAAAGGCCCAAGTCAAACAAAATACCTGGAATCAAGTAAGTGTGGTTTCATTGTGTTGTCTTAATGGAAAGAACAATGCAGCACTTATCTTTCGGAGGTTACAGAGTATAATGTTCATCTGAGCAAACGGTGTTGCATTAATTATTCAACTTAACCACTATCTAGATGTATCAGTTACTTTTCGACAGCCTTGATTTATCTTATCGTAATCGGTACAGTGATCTTTTTTATTGTAGATCTGTTTATCCCGGATTATCTAACATCCCTTGTGCCATTTCTCCAGTATATTTCCGTCTCCAGATCAGGAAATTACCGCATCCCTAATCCCAGTGGCACATAACACTGGCGGCTCTTTGCCAGACCTGACCAACATCCAGATTCCTCCTCCTCTCCCCACACCTCTGGACCCTGAGGACTCCTCGTCCTCTCTCAGTGCCTCCAACAGCACTGGCAACCTCGCCAACCCTCACATGGGTCTTACGTCTGCCGGTCAAGGTGATTCTCACAACCATAGACATTACACTAAAACTAACAAGGCAGTCATTTGATTTTGGTCTTTTTGAATGTTAGCAATTTAATAACTTTGCTGATATAAAACACACCAATAACACCCTGACTTTTCCTAAATATGTGTGTATTTCTTATATTACTTATTAAAATTGTAAAGCACAAAAGAACAAAGTATTTCCACCTATTTTTATAATTATTATAGTGGTCAAAATGGCATTTTAGTGTCTGCTACTTTTACATGTGACTTTAAGTATGCATGCCTCTTTTGCCTAGCATCTTCTTGCTAACAAAAACATAACTTTCTTTTGGCAAAAACAAAATTTTACTTCAGATATGTCTTTTAAAACAGCATATTCATTACCTTCTCTGTTTGAGAAAGTGACGTGCGAACATTCGCTGGTGGTCTAGTAGTCTAACTAACAAAAACAGAAACGTTCGCACATCTAAAAATCTCGAAGGCAGGTGCTCTTTAAAAAAAATATACTCAATAGCAATCAAAAAAGAGAATCGGCATACTGCCACTTTAGCTCTCAAATTTTTTTAATAGGCTGTATTACCGAAAAGATTATATTTTTGGGCTAGTGACTTCATTAAATATGAAGACAGATGTTCAAAGCATAGTTTTAATATCTCAATAGAAGCTTTAAACGTTAGTAGTACATGACAATATGACGTCTTATAGGTCAAAATAGCCGCTATGATAATTCTTGAAGTTATAGAATTGTGGTTGTTCCAGTGTTATAACAGAAGTTCAAAGGCCCCTAATTGTTCAAATTGAAATTTTAAGCCCCACTTTTAGGCTGAGGCTGAGTATGATTTGTTTTTTTTATGCGTGTGCTATAGGATACTGTTTTGGGTAAGTTACTTCAAAAAAGTTATTTAAAAACTCTCAATTACTTCATTAAAATTGTATTTCAATTTCTTTTTAGTTACTTTGTCTGAAAAGTGACTTAATAAGTCATTTGAATAACATGACTCGACGCTACTTAAAGTCCTTATAAATCTTAAAGCACGCAGAACTTGAAAAACTCTTATAATTCTTTACATTTGACAGGCTCAGTCATTCATTCATTTTCTTGTCGGCTTAGTCCCTTTATTAATCCGGGGTCGCCACAGCGGAATGATCTGCCAACTTATCCAGCATTTGTTTTACGCAGCGGATGCCCTTCCAGTTGCAACCCACCTCTGGGAAACATCCATACATTGTCATTCACACACATACACTACGGACAATTTAGCTTACCCAATTCACCTGTACCGCATGTCTTTGGACTTGTGGGGGAAACCGGAGCACCTGGAGGAAACCCATGCGAACACGGGGAGAACATGCAAACTCCACACAGAAATGCCAACTGACCCAGCCGAGTCTCGAACCAGCGACCTTCTTGCTGAACGACCTTCTTTACTACTCACTACGCCACCGTGGCGCCCATTTGACAGGCTCTTTTAGCTTTATTTAAAAAGACATGGCATTACATTTAAGAAATGTCAAACTTGCTAAAATAAGGAAATAATGACACCATATTTCATACATGATATGATATATTGACATTAATTTCCTACTAAATTCATTATTTCTTAAGCATGTGTCATCACATGAAGAAAATCGGGTTATTCTGCAATATAATTTAATAATAAAATTATATATCTACAATTAAACTTGAACTGATCTATAGTGAACTGTTGAATAAATGCACAGTACTGTATTCAAGTATATTTTAAGGAACTGTATTTAAATTACCTACGATTATTTATTTAGCTTTCAGGTGAGGCCTAAATCTCAATTTCAAAAATTTGACATTTTGACAATTATGATTGGTTTTGTGGTCCATGTTTACAATTAACTGAAATTAAAAGAAGTTTAAGGAGCAGAATCTTATTTAGAGATCAGACAGAACAAACAAAAACCAGACAAATGATTTACCCAAATATTCATAATTTAACGGATAACAGTACTAATTCTCACATTTTCTGCAATGAAGATTGTTTACAAGCTTAGCATATCTAAAAAAAAGTTCTTTGTTAAACCGCCTATGACATTTTTAAATTGTTTTATATAGATGTCATATCATATATGAGAGAGACTGATATACAGACATGCAGTTCAGCTGTTTCAAAAATAGTTACCTTAAATAGTTTTATTAAAACCTACCAGGGGCGCCACGGTGGCGTAGTGAGTAGCACGTTCGCCTCACAGCAAGAAGGTCGCTGGTTCGAGCCCCGGCTGGGTCAGTTGGCATTTCTGTGTGGAGTTTGCATGTTCTCCCCGTGGTTGCGTGGGTTTCCAAAGACATGCGGTACAGGTGAATTGGGTAAGCTAAATTGTCCGTAGTGTATGAGTGGGAATTGTGTGTGTATGGATGTTTCCCAGAGATGGGTTGCAGCTGGAAGGGCATCCGCTGCGTAAAAAAATGCTGGATAAGTTGGCGGTTGATTCTGCTGTGGCGACCCCGGATTAATAAAGGGACTAAGCCGACAAGAATGAATGAATAAAACCTACCATTTTATATTACAAATACTGTTAGCTCTTTGACAAATTGCTGTCACTTTTGTTTAGGAAGCTACTTTAAATAAAAAGGCATCTGCTAAATGCATAAATAAAATTTAAAATCAACAATTGTCTTTGAACATCTAATATTTAATCCATTCACATTTATTCAGTCACCAAATGATTTTATCCATCATTAAGAGGCAAATAATCCCGAAGTTCTATTAATACAAATTTTCAGCCATTGTTTAAAAAAAAAAAAGAAAAAAGGCAAAATAGGTGTCTAAAAGTATTATCTCATTCACATAAGAGCTCATTTATTCTGAATCTGATGTCTAGTGTTGACTTGTGCTCTCTCTCTCTTGAGGTGTGACATCAGGCCAGCCCACAGCCACAGTTCAGCGCCGGCATGAGAATGTAGTTCCACTGATCCTCAACACAGACTCTCAGCAGCTTCCAGGTCTTCAGCAGCTGTCGCCCACCCTCTCTCCCCCACTCTCTCTAGCACAGGTAACACTGCCCGCAAACCGATGCAGATTATGAAAAGTTGATCATAGCATAGATCAAGAGCATGTTTAGATAAAGCCCGGGTGATGTATATTAATGATGAAAATAGACTAAAGTTTATTTGTAAACATATCTTTTCAGTGCAGTTCTGCATAATACACATTAATCCAGCAAAGAAGAATGAGTGAGCATGAAGAAAGAGTGGAATGTGTTTGATGAGTATTCAAAAGCAATGAAAGATACACCTCAGCGAGCGTGTTAGAGTGCTAAATTTACTTCTCTTTTATGGCTTTGTGGAAAAGTCAAATACTTGCTTAAGTGTTGAAATGCCCAATCTTGTAGAGAACTCATCTAAACCAGGGATGTCCAAACTTGTTCCTGAAGGGCCGGTGTCCTGCATAGTTTAGCTCCAACTTCCTTCAACACACCTGCCTGGAGGTTTCTAGTATACCCAAAAAGAGCTTAATTAACTGGTTCAGATGTGTTTGATTAGGGTTGGAGGTAAGCTCTTCAGGACACCGGCCTTCCAGGACCAAGTTTGGACACCCCTGATCTAAACAGTGAAAGTAGTTTGCAAACATCAACTGTGTATAATAAATGACATCAGCTTGATAATACACTGTTTATGCTGTTCATTTTAAACGAACAAAAGGACAAAAAAAATCATTGCTCTCTGCTGAATATGCTTTATTAATATATAGAGAATTGGTTTAGTTTATTTAGTATCTATGTATGTCCCTGTGTGTGTATACCTTGTATTCCTTTCCTTGGGGACCAAATGTCTCCAAATTGTGGTGTGGGGAAACGATCTGACTTTCTATTCCGGATAGCTGTCTTCTTGTCAATTATGACTTATAACAAAAAACAGAACAACCTCCAAAAGCTGCTACGTGACAAGATGTACAGTAAACAAGCTAAAAAAAACCCCAGAACTAAGCTTTTATAAGCCGTCGACTTTTAAAAATGAGTGTTTAAGGACATAAAACTAGAGCACAGTGTGTAATATAAGCGAACTGATGATACGCCCGCTACAGAGAAACGTAATCGGCGATGAGAAGCATTCATTATTTTTAACCATGTCAAAGGATTATTTCAGTGCCCTATGTGAACCTGAGATGAGGAGATATATAGAAAGACTAAACTGTATTGGTCTATGGCAGTTCTTAGCTTGCTTTTGTTGCTTAAAATGATACAAGAGCAAAATAAAAATACTTTAATATTAATAATAACAATTTGAATGTTTTTTATTTTTAATGTTGGGACTGGGGGCGCCACGGTGGCCTAGTGGTTAGCACGTTCGCCTCACAGCAAAAAGGTCGCTGGTTCGATCCCCGGCTGGGCCAGTTGGCATTTCTGTGTGGAGTTTGCATGTTCTCCCCGTGGTTGCGTGGGTTTCCTCCGGGTGCTCTGGTTTCCCCCACAGTCCAAAGACATGCGGTACAGGTGAATTGGGTAAGCTAAATTGTCCGTAGTGTGTGTGTGTGAATGAGAATGTATGGATGTGTTTCCCAGAGATGGGTTGTGGCTGGAAGGGCATCCGCTGCGTAAAAACAAATGCTGGATAAGTTGGCGGTTCATTCCGCTGTGGCGACCCCGGATTAATAAAGGGACTAAGCCGAAAAGAAAATGAATGAATGAATGAATGAATGATGGGACTATTGTGAATCGAAGAAATAGACTTTTTGGCCCTCATCACCAACTGTTGCTGTCGTTTGCATAGACAGAGGTTGCAGGAAGACACTCGTTCTCCTTTGAAATGAACTGCCGCTCATCATTTTACCACTGCGAGTTGCTCGTAGTGTCAATGAGGCTTTTGCATACTGCCATAATAGTAGGCTACATCTTATTTTATACAATTCACCCATACGTCCTGCCGATACTTCACATTTTATTGCCTGAATCCACTTTTGTGTCCTTAAACACAACTTAAACACAATCTTTTTTGGAGTCGACAGCTTATAAAGGCAAAGTTCTAGTTTCTTTTAGCTTGCTTACAGTATGTCTTGACACATAGCAGCTTTTAGATGTTGTTCTCTTTTTTGTTATAAGTCAGAAATGACGAGGAGACAGCTTCCTTTAATAGAAAGTCAATGGAGAGGGTTGGATTGTTTTTTCCCCAGGTGGGCATGGTTTATTGGTTATGACACATATGCATCTTAATTTGATAGTTTTCAGTCACATGACCTGCATGGAGACCTGGCGGGCAAAAGACAATGGGTTGAAATGGCAGCTTCACTTGGATCTCTATAGAAACTTAGATGTTTTCATCAGTTTTTCATCACAAGTTATGAATATTTGGCTCACATAATAACAGAACAAAGCAGAGATTTCTTCACAAACTTTACATTTTGGGCACATCTATATACTGCCCTTGCAGCCATTTCTCAGTCAATTAAAATCATCAGAGCTACAATTCGGCAATGTTTACATATATCTTATGGATTTTCCTCAGCTATTTAGTCATTGGTGACGTTGTTATACTTTAATTGCAATTAACCTGCAAATTAGAATAGAAATTGTATAAAACGCATAATGTTACAAATGTACTGACAGTTATAGGTACCATGTTATGGGTCAAACACGCTACCATTCACCACAAATCCATAAATTTTCTCTTTTTGGCTGTTCTTTCTATGAAGAAATTTCTGAAGAAGCACATCCCAGACATGTCTCCTCATTGATTAGTGATGCTATACTGTATGTTATTGCGCAACAATTATTCAGCTTTTTGGCTAAAAAAAGAAATCACGCAGCCCATGGTTTGACAGTCAGTGGAAGACAGAATTTTTTTTTACCCACCAGGGGGCAACAATTCCCCTAACTGTGTGATGTTATGTGAAAACTATCAATAGGAGCCCACTTTCTTTGACTATTTCATATTATGACTACTTATTCTATTGATGTGAAAGTGGGGTTTCCTGTTTTAAAGTAGCCATGCAATTGAAATAAAGCTTTCATGGATCATTTTTATGAATATCGATCGCATTTGAATCAAATCTTATTTCATTGTATTAAATTAAGATTCAATTTGAGAGTTTGTGAATTAGAATCTAATCACATCGGGGGATCTGAATCAATACCCATCCCTAGTTGCACAGAAGCAGCATTTACTTACTCAGCAGCTAATAGTCTGTAAATCTAAATCTGTGTTTGACAGGCAGTGACGATAGACGCCATGACCCTGGAGCAGCAGTTGGCTCAGTATGCTTTCTTTAGCCAGCCGTCCACTCAGACACAGGGGGTCGGTGGGCTTCCTCCGCTGCCAGTCGTCTCCGGCAGCCAGACGCAAACCTCTGTGGGCATCGATATCAACACGGTAAGATTACATCTCAACACTTGCAGTGGATTTTTTTAGATCTCGGTATGGCCAACTGTCAGTCAGAGCATACAGGGCACTAAGAGGTTCAATCATTTTCTAAATGATAACGAATACAGTACCAGTCAAATGCTTGGGGATATGTACTCATGCTTTTGCATTTATTAAAAATAAAATGGGTGATTGTGGGCAGTGTTGGGGTAAGTTACTTCAAAAAAGTAATTAATTACATTATAGGTTGTGCTTATTTTTTAGTTAACTATATCTGAAGGGTCATTTAATTACTCAAGGAGTTTAATTACTTGACTCAGTACTACTTGAAATAATGATTAAATCTCATCACAGAGAATATAAATCCAAACGTTTGAGTCAAACACGGCTCTTATGTTTATGTAATAAAAGGCAAAAATGTAAGCATTTTAATAACAAACATGCTGCAGCATTGTTTAATTAATGAACAAGAATGATTCTGCAAAAATAAAAAGTGTTTTGAAACATTATATGTATCAAACACATGAAAAGTTTATAAGCAATGACACAATATATATTTCACACGTATCGTATATTGTCATTTGCTAATTTCTGACTCAATTCATTGTTTAAGCTTGTCTATTCATCTGACAAATGTAGCCCTCTTTAGTAGAAAAATAGAATTAGTGTAAATGTCTGAATAACAAAAAATGTATTGATTCAGTGTTCCCACTATTTCATGAACAGCAGATTTAAGGACTTTTTGAAGCTCCTTTCTTAATTCCCTCAGCAAATGTAGTGCCATGAAACACCTTGCTGTACTTAACATTTCACTTAAACTTAAGATTTACATTAGAAATAATGTTTTAAATGTGTAATTTTCAAAAAAGACATGCCATGTTTAAAGAACTTTAATATATTGTGATGAATTCAATACTGGTACTATTATTAATAAAATGTGCATTATTTGTCATAGTTGTTGTACAAAATTAAATTATATTTTAAGCTGAAATAACACCTTTTCATTTCAAATTTAATTCAAGCACTTTCAAGGACCTGTGTTTGTTTTTAAGTACTTTCCAGGCCCTGAATCTTTCAAGAAGTATGGGAACCGTGTTGATTTTGCTTCTCTGAATTGATTTATTCAGAACTGGTAAAATGATTTACAGTAATTAATGCAATAAATATTATACGTATCTGTAATCAAATGACCTAAAATGAACAGTAATCCAATACTTTACTTTCTTCAGAATACAAGTAGTTTAATTACAGTAGTTAGTAGTTAGTTTGTAACTAATTACACTCAATGCTGATTGTAATACATTGTTTGAAATTAGTATTTTGGAGAATCTTGTTTAATTGTTACTGATGGTTAAAGCATTGATTTTATGTATGCAAATATAAATTAACCATTTTTTTAATACGACACCTTTTCTGACTTAATACATGTCCTGAGATTGTGTAAGTGCACTTGTCCACCATAAAATTCGTGATCAGAAGCACCTCGCTACACTGCTGGTGTTTTTAAAATGAAAAGGCTTCGTTGGACACGTGCCCTGAAGGTGAAATAGGATACCTATATTACACAAGTTGATATAATCCTTTAGGGTCTTAATGAAAAGTCTTTAACTTAAGACTTTTAACTTATTAAACTTTCTCAATGGTTTTTGTCTCAAAATGTTTTTCCCTTTGAAAAACGCTTCAGTTCACAAATATAAATTCACCATTGTTTTTTGTCCTTATTCTTTTTTAAAAAAGTAAACAATAAAGAATTGTTCAAAGGGTCGGGGTTGTTTTAAAAACAACACAAAAATCAATCAGCAGAAATGCTGTATATTAAATTTAGATCAAAATAATTATAATTAATAATTATATTTTGTAAAACACAATTCAAAGTCCAGACTTTTGACTGGTAGTGTAAATAATGAACTCTTTCCTATTTAAATTCCCTGCTTGTTCTGTTTTAAATACCTCCTCCATCATGACTTTACCCTAATGAAGAGATACCAATACTTTCTAGGAAAGAACGATGATCAACAAATATACATGTATTTCTATTTATGAAGAGTCAGCAGTCTAATAATAACAAAGTCATCCTGCACAGCTGCACAGTTTATATTGCAGAGTAATCAGAGACACTGTAGTAATCTGTTCCTTGACTAACCTGAGAGCCGCAGGAGTCCGAGGTCCCCTACAGGGGCTCTGTTGGTCTAACTTGGTGTTGTCCCATGTAGGCTGCTTCCCTCCAGCAGTACCGCTGTAGGGTGGGGTCTTCGGCCAATCAGTCTCCAACCTCTCCGGTCTCCAATCAAGGCTTCTCTCCAGGGGGCTCGCCTCAAGTAAGGGCGAATCCAGCAGCCGCTGCTTCCTCCCTGTAGTTTGTTTTGTTTGGAGCCGATCTGGAGCCTGTCCCTTTAGCCCGCTCTGTGTGTCCCAGTCCAGTCGTGTCCCCCCCCAGTCTCTCTCTCTGACCCCTGGCTGCTTCGCTGTGTGTCTGAGCACCACGTAGTCGTTCTCTGTGTGCATCATGCTGAGTAGCGATGCAGGCCAGTTTTAATGTACTGTATGCCGTACTCATTGCTGTTACACATCCTTTCACTGGATCATGTGCATATTGTGCGTTTTGAGCCGAGTTGCTGGTTGTGTTAGTTTGACATAAAATGATGCTCCTTTGAAAGGGGAATAGGTTTGTTCACCCTCAAATGAATGTTTTCATCATTTACTCACCTTCATGTTGTTCTCAACCTTTCTTCAGAGCACTTCAAATGAAGATTTTTTAAAGGGGTGGTCCACTACGATGTCATATTTTAAACTGTAGTTGATGTGTATTGTAGCTGTGTGAACATAAACAACATCTCTGAATGCAAAGTTCAATGCAAAGGGAGACATTAGCTGCGTCCCAAATGACACACTATACACTATGCACTTATGCACTTACACACTCAACAGCAAAGTATATGTATGTAGTGCTGTCCCAAATGGAACACTAATGGCTTTTTTACTAAGCGGAAGTTCAAACCGTTTCCCTGATGACGTTTGACGGTTGCCAAATTAGAGAAATAAATGACCAAAATTCCTAATAATACCTGGCATGACTATACCCCCATTCACCATCGCGAGGCGCTATAATCACTCTTGTTGGAGAAATTTGCTGTCACAGTCCAAAATAAATAAAGTTATCCAACATGTGCGCACGATAGCTCCGCCTCTTCCGTTACGTGCACAAAGCTCCAGTCATTGAGTGCGTGAAGTGTCCATCATTACACACTTCATTTTACCGGTGGAATGAGTGCATCATCCGGGTAATTCAAGTGCACTTATTATTTTTACAGTTTTCAGTGTGAACGCACTTATTACACTATTTATACTACAAAATGGCGAAGAAAAGTGCACAAGTATGCCATTTGGGATGCAGCTATTGGCTTATACAGAGTTAGCTTAGCAAAGCCTACAGCGAACAAATTTGGGGACTACAAAAAAATACATCCGGGCTAATGATGAGATCATAAACGTTCCAGCTTATGTGCATACACCACGCATACGCCTCACGCAGCAAAGGTCACAGACGTGCGAGTAGAGAAAGGAAAATGCGGTCCAAATGCTGCTATTTCCATGGATCTTGTTCGGTTTCACTATTTGGCCTTCCAAGGGACGTGACACAAAGACAGAAGTGGTTAAAATTCATTTTTAATTATGTTCCAGAATATAATAAAAAAGATATAGCTCTCTGTGCAAAGCATTTTCCAAAGGACAGCTTCCAAAATTGGTCGCAGCTAAAAACTTCTCCTCAAAGAAGGAGCAGTACCTACAATAAAAGAAGAAGCTGTGGATTGTGAGCAATGCGTTGTTGAGCATGCTATTACGGTAATTTCGTGAACCATTTTACTCAGAATAAAGGAAATACCACATATCATTTATTCCTTTTTCTGCAAAGTTTGTTTCATTATTTATTTATACACTGCTTTCAAGATAAGTTTGTCCGTGGTTTCATTATATTTTCATTCATTTATTCATTTTCTTTTCGGCTTAGTCCCTAAGCAGAATGAAACGCCAACTTATCCATCATATGTTTTATGCAGAGGATGCCCTTCCAGCTGCAACCCCTCTCTGAGAAACATCCATACACACTCATTCACACACATACACTATAGACAATTTAGCCTACCCAGTTTACCTATACCACATGTCTTTGTGGTCGCCACCTTAAAATACGCTTTATAAATACCTAGAAGTGTGTTTTAATTTGTCCTAACTTTATTGCAGAACAATGTCATTACGATTGCATTTTTATGACGTGGTTAAATCTCAGAAAGTAGGTTGTTTTACCTGCTATCTAATAGAAACGGAGACATGCTGATGGCTTGACCGTAGTCTTCCTCTTACCAGCGAAAAAACAAAACAAAACATACCATTCAGAAACATCTTGCTAGAGTCGAGTTTGCATGGATTCAGCTGTATTGACTTTATTTTCTGTGTTTGACTCAGACTCAAACTGATATGGCCTCACTGACATTATTTACAGTCTGACAGACAGCATACAAGAGAGGTATGACGTTTCCTGGTGATGTGAAGCCGATCCTCCAATTACAACACATTAGGTTAGCTGACTAATCAGAGCCCTTGGAGGATGGGCCTTATAGGAGGAACCATGAAATATGATGGGCGTTTTCATGTTAGCTCAGTAGCTGTGTAAAATGAAGGTAAGATATGTGAACAAATAACGTGATTTTTACAAATGAATCACAAACACACATTGTTTGCACCCAATCACAATCAAACATTAAAAAAACATTGTGGACCACCCCTTTAAATATATGAGAGATTTCTGTGCCTTCATTGAAAGTCTGTTCACCCAGATCATTCGTAATAATATGATACAAAAATATCAAAATTAAGTTCAATGCACATGTTCTGAAGAGACCAGAACATTTAATGATTAACAGATTTATTTAGG
Organism: Danio albolineatus; assembly: GCA_903798035.1. NCBI lineage: Eukaryota > Metazoa > Chordata > Actinopteri > Cypriniformes > Danionidae > Danio > Danio albolineatus. Next base: position 1,917,541 of record CAIGQQ010004846.1, read on the forward strand.
TTTTTGTTCATAAGTAATACAGATTACTGAACAATTTTTACACATTCAAATTTAGGGTTGGGTATCATTTGAGTTTGTAGTGAAACCAGTGCTAATCGTGTCTATTAATTATTCCACTGCCTGAACTGATATACTGTACAAACATTTCTTAAAACAGCTTCAGAATTCTGTCATTATATTGCAAAACATGACCATATTCGCTTTCTCTGGTGAAATACGACACCTCTTCTGACTTTTTAAATTTCCTGAGATTGTCTAAGTCGCTTGTCCGCCATAAAATGCATGCTCAAACCACCTCGCTACGCTGCTGGTGTTTTTATAATGACAAAAGGAAAAAAAGTGGTCTCCATGGGGAAAAAATGCTTTGGTGGACACGTGTTTCACCTAAAGGTGAAATCGAATGCCTATATTGCACAAGTTGATATAATCCTTTAGGGTCTTCATGAAGTGTTTATCTTGCTTTGATTAAAATTTCTCAAAGGTAGTGTAAATAAACATGATTTTTCCATTTGAAAAACACCTCACTTCACAGCAACCACATTTGGCACTTGTCTCTTTAAATTCTAATGAGCTACTTCTCATCCCGCCCCTTTTTAAAAGCTGGATTACGAATGGCTGGTAGGTATGGTAGACTATTCTTGAGGAAGCGAAACTAGTGCACAGCACATGCAGTACTCAGCACTACTGCTTTCTCCTGTCTGAATCAGTCATGTAGAATGTCTGAAGTTGTTTCAACATTATAATGACAAAATCTGAGATAGCGCCTTAGCTTCTCGTGCACGTATAATCATGTACTCAAGATCATTGAGCTGATATTCATTATTGTTGTCTACAGTAGTGTTGTTATGTCTCTTCATTTCTTATCTGATTATGAAACAAACAGCCTGGTTCAGTGCTGACATCTTGTGGACAAACTAAGTAGTGTAAAAACGATACAAAGCTCATGTGCGAGCTGTTCATGCATCACAAGCGCTATTAGAAAAACAGTATTTACTAACAGTAACAAAGTATGAATAATCATTTATTAAAGCATTTATTAATCAAATTTAACTAACTAATGCATTATTAAAATACAAATAAGTTGAACTAATCACTAATAACGAAGATGAATAAATACAGTAATGAATGTATTGCTAAATGTTTGTTCATGTTAGTAAATATATTAACATTAACTAATGGCCACTATTTTAAAGTGTTACCCAAATTACATTTATTTTACTTACTGGTTACTGATTTAAAATGTATCCTGTTGATTTCTTCATATAAAGATGCATGTTTCCCACAGGCACTGGTTATTTATGTCAACTGGTTTCAGTACCCAGCCCTTTTGCAGTTTGCTCACAGAAGCTCAAGCTAATTATGGTGTTAAGCTTCATCTTCTTGAAACCCATTTCAAAACAATAATCGAAATTCCAGGCAGAAAATATGACTGTAGTGATATTCAGTGTGGGATTCCTGAGATGTTTAGGTCTTTGCTCATCTGTTCCTTTAATAAGATGCTGCATTTAAGTACAGGGCAACATTTTTGTGTTCGAAATGAACCAAAAATGTCTTTGTCAAACGTACTAATCAAGTAGTTATATTTTTTCTAGCATTATGAATTTCATGACATGATAAACTTAGATCCTCTCATAAGCTGAATATATTTCTTCAAGGCCTGTGTTATAGTCATCCGCATCTTCATGAATGGTCATTTCTAATATGCTCTTGTTTCAGCACTCATCTATTCTCGGTAGTGTCTTTGGTGATGCCTTTTACGACCAGCAGCTCTCTCCTCGGCAGACCAGCGCTTTGTCCCAGCAGGTGAATTATTCTACATGCATATTGAATTGTATTTCAGTTCTGTCTTTTCTTCTACATATTAGAATCTCCTTATATGTACAAGCCACTAGAGGGCAGCTGAAGTCTTTGAGATGACAGATTCTGGGTTCTCTGTCAACTGTTCAACAGTAGTGGCACTATGGAAATATGCACGTACTTACTGTATGACACAAAAGAGTCATACTGGGACATAGAGGTGTCATGTTCCAGTCCCATGTCCCCAGTTTCCCTCTTTATATTATTGTTTACTGTACCTTTTTAATACAACAAAGGGATGCTTTTCCCACCACTCCTTTTAAAAATGGCAGCATTTTATTTTCATTTCAGTAATAGAAATATGGCTTAAGACATTGGCAGAAGTCAGAACATTTCATAATAATGTTTTTTTTTTTGCCGTACACAGTGTAATACATTTGAGTCATTTATTCCTGTGGTGCCAAAGCTGTGTTTTCAGCATTTCACTTTAATTTTCAGTGTGACTTTACCCATTATAAGTCATTCTTCTTTTTTTCTCAAAAAACTGTTCCTATTATTCCTATTATTAAAGTGTGAAAAAGTGGTGCTGTGTAAAGAGAAAGTTCATCCTAAAGTGACAATTCTGCCATCATTTATTGTTTACTACTTGTTCCAAACTGTTTTGAGTTTCTTTCTTCTGTTGAACATAAAGTATGATGTATGAAAAAAACAGCCACTGACTTCTGTAGTATTTTTTTGTTTCTACTATGAGTGTCTGTGGCTGCTTTTCAGAATGCCTTTAGAATGTCTTGTTTTGTGTTCAGCAGAAGAGTGAAACTCGAGTTTTGGAAGTTTGGAGTAAATGGTGAGGAAATTGTCATTTTTGGCAGAACTATTCATTTAATGTTTTTTTTTTTTTAAATCATTTTATATTTATGCCCTTACAGCTGCAACCCATCACTGGGAAACATCCATACACACTCATTCGCACACATACACTTGGACAATTTAGCTTACCCAATTCACCTATACCACATGACCTTGGACTTGTGGGGGAACCCACGCAAACACGAGGAGAACATGCAAACTCCATACAGAAATGCCATCTGGCCCATCGTGTTACTCACTGCACCACCATGACGCCCATATATATATGGTCAATATATCAGAAACACACAGAATGCAGTTGGAACCTTATAATTCAAAATAACCAAATCAATGTAATTGGTCAATTTAAAACCTTTGTGAAATGCACAATTTCTTTGTTCATAGTAATAGAAAACTGCATTATTCAGATTTTCATTTTAACACCAGGTTTTCACAGGTCATGGAATTTTTAGAATATCATAGAATTTTAAAAGGATTATTTCGGATTTGAAAGTCTTCCTCTTTGTCTACAGCGTCCCACCACAGGTGCGCAAGGACTAAGCCGAAAGAAAATGAATGAATGAATGAATAATATATTATTTCTGTGTGGAGTTTGCATGTTCTCCCCGTGGTTGCGTGGGTTTCCTCCGGGTGCTCCAGTTTCCCCCACAAGTCCAAAGACATGTATAGGTGAATTGGGGAGGTAAATTGTCCATAGTGTATGAGTGGGAATGAGTGTGTATGGATGTTTCCCAGAGATGGGTTGTAGCTGGAAGGGCATCCGCTGCGTAAAACATATGCTGTATAAGTTGGCGGTTCATTTCGTTGTGGTGACAACAGATTAATAAAGGAACTAAGCAGAAAAGAAAATAAATGAATAAATGAAAATACAAATATTTAAATGTGCTCTAAAAATACAAGTTACCAAATAATTGTAAGTAAATGTAATTCGTAGTTCGTAATACTACACACCTCTGGTGATAGCTGCTTGTTTATTGGTTCATTACAGGTCATGGAAAGAAGGACTTCCGTCAGTGAAAGTCAGGGAATTGACTTCTGACATTGAATTTTTAAATTGACATTTGGCCTAGAGCAGGAACCCTGCTAACAATACAAATCCGTTTCTCTTTCATTTGATTTCCTCGTCTTTCTAGTCATCACACTTGTTTTGACCGTTTTAGCTGGAGCAGTTCAACATGATGGAGAACCCCATCAGCTCCAGCAGTCTGTTCAGCGAGGGATCCACTCTTAACTACTCTCAGGCTGCGATGCTCAATCTCACCGGCAGCCACGGCAACCTGCAGGACGTACAGCAGCTGGGCTATAGCAGCCATGGAAACATCCCCAACATCATCCTCACAGGTATTGCACCCACCCTGCAGAGAGATTGCATAATATTGCGTGTACCTTTTGTTGTGCACATGCTGACGAAGCTGCCGTGGAGTCTAGAGGACCCTAGTTTAGCATGTTATAAGAACCCGTCTTTTAGTTACAGGAGAGTATCCAAAGAGTTCTCCAACTCTCTGACAGGTGACGTGAGCTTTGACGCAGACTCGCAGTTCCCGCTGGATGAGCTGAAAATTGACCCGCTGACGCTGGACGGCCTGCACATGCTCAACGATCCAGACATGGTACTGACCGACCCGGCAACGGAAGACGCTTTCCGGATGGACAGGCTGTAATCTTTAGGTATACAGTGTTCAGTTGTCGTCATACGAGATCCATTTGATTAAAAAGGGAGTGCAGCAGCATGTCTGGGGGACACTTGATCATGTTTCTCAAAGCCCAGACTGCTGAAAATGTTACCACAGGATGATTTGGGGAGACAAGAAAAAAATATATGGGGAAGCAGTGCTGCAATGTCTAAAGAATCAAGCTTGTGAACGAGCATCCCATCGTTTCTTAGGATAGTACACTCACACCTCAGTAATTCTGGTTCTTTAGGCTCTATATGAGAGAATGTGACACTACATAAGATCCCTTAACGTTCAGTCATGCGTTCTTCCATTTCATTGCCTGTAGATGCACCTCCTCCCATCGTACATGCCTGTTACTTTCTTTTTTTTAATTTAATATATACCAATATTTATTTATGCACTTTTATACATGCATATACCACCAAAAACATTGTCTGTTCCTATACAAATGTTTGTTGGTCGTGAGAGCAGGAGTGGTTAAAAAGGAGTGCTAATCTTCCCCCGTTTTAAGGGCAGTCCTCATGCAACACTAATGTACTTCAGTGCAGTCTGAACATATGATTGTAATGTTTTATAGATGTCTAATGCTGTTACGTCATGATAAGATGAAAACAAAAAAACAAACAGGAAAAATGAAATCGTAATATCAAAAAGTGCATTTACACTTTTAAATGGATGGTTCACCCAAAAGTGAAAGTTCTGTCATCGTCGTTTACTGATCATGTGTGACTTCCAAACCTGTTCAGCTTTCTTTTGCTGAATTCAAGAGCAGATATTTTGAGAATTTTGGGGCTGTTTTCCCTCCCCTCTGTGAAAGTCAGTGGTGTCCAGTATAAAATATTTAGACCCTGTTGACTTATTGTGAGGGAAAAAAATTAATGAAAGCTTAAAAAGCGATGTTGTTGGCTTGCATGGGCAAGAAATATGACTTTTGACTGACAAAATAGACAGTTTTGATTCAAATCATTCAATGACCAGATCAGTTTACATACTCTGTGCTTGCACATCCAAATATATATATCTTTATATATATATATATATA
>CAIGQQ010004846.1:1932922-1952058 GCA_903798035.1 Danio albolineatus
ATATATATATATATATATATATATATATATATATATATATATATATATATATATATATATATGTATATATGTATATATATATATATATATATATGTATATATGTGTATATATATATATATATGTATATATGTATATATATATATATATATGTATATATATATGAGCAATACCAGCGTTATGGATGTGACATTTGCAAAAAAACATAAATGCACAGAAAAGGTATATGTTAACATTATATTGAAGCATCTGTTTACATTTTTCAAAATAACTATACACAGCGTTATGACATAAGAAAAACATCAATCTGTAAACAATTTTTATACTTTAAATAAGGAAAATAAACATGCGTTATGGATGTGACAAAAAAGTCTGGGAGTTTACAGTATACAACATACTTTGTAGAAATTCTGTGAATTAAACTGCACAACCCAAAAGAAATAATGCTAATCTAAAGGATATGTGTCGGCCCTCTATAAAACAAACACAATTGATTTTATTTTATTAAAAAATTTTGCCTTTATGGGGAAAAAAAGTGTTGTTATGGATGTTACACTTTTTCGTCATGGATGTGACGGATGTGAAATTACCACTTGTGTGACTGGTTTATAACTGATAAATGAAATATAATTGTTTGAAAACACTGACCAAGACATTTTTGAGTATTTCTACAGTACTATAAAATACAAGAATACACAAAAAGAATGAAAAGGGTTTCGCTATTGGTGACAACCTAATTTTTTTATGGCAAGGTTGACATTTGCACCGAATTGCTCGTATGTATGTATGTATGTATGCATGTATGTGTATATTGTTTGTATGCATATTTACATACGTATATTCATTCATTTTCTTTTTCGGCTTTGTCCCTTTATTAATCTGGGGTTGTCACAGCAGAATGAACCGCCAACTTATCCAGCATATGATTTACGCAGCGGATGCCCTTCCAGCTGCTACCCATCACTGGGAAACACCGATACACACTCATTCACACTCATACACTACGGTCAATTTAGCATACCAATTCACCTCTACCGCATGTCTTTGGACTTGTGCGGGAAACCGGAGCACCCGGAGGAAAAAAAAATATATTGCCATATTATATATTCGTTATAAACGCCACACTACTACATGTACCATGCGTCTGCGTTCTACTCTACATCATTGTTTGTCTGACTAAACGGATTTGAACCTGCGTGATGGCGTCACGCGGCGTCGCGCTCTCCCATAATGCAGCGGGCCTGAGGTTTTGATCCAGTGGAGTTCATGAGATCGGTGAGAGGGCTCGACGCAATGAGGCGGAGAGACACGACAGCCGTCGAACCTACATCTCCCAACTGAATACACACATTCACCACTTCTCAAGCTAACAGTCACACCAGAAACATGTGGTTCCGCCACTTCTCACTCCTGCCGAGAGGTCTGTGAGCTCCTGCAGTCCATTAAGCTCTTGAATCCGGAGGATTTTTCCCCCGTCGGCCGATTCGCACCGAGCAGGCAATGACAACGGCCTCCGCAACCCCGCAGCAGATGAGAGACCGGCTGCTGCAGGCCATCGATAGCCACAGCAATGTGAGTAACCCGCTCACTCTACTGCCGACCACAACTCACTTTCCCCGACACGAGACAGTCAGAGTCGCATTTCGAGCCGCCAAACGCGGTGTGGAGCGCCGGAGCAGATGTGGAGCTCCCGTTAGCAGCGCGCTAACTGACGGCAGGCACATTTACCCCGCGCCGCGCTCACAGAACAGCCGGACAGCGCTAGAAAACCCTGCTTTCAAACACAAGTACACAGTGAGAGCTGTTAGAAAAGCAGCCATTTCGATTTTAGCTGTAGGCTGTGATCAGGCACAGATGACATGTTGTGTGAAGCCTGTTGTCCGTTAGCCGTTTCATGCCAAGCTAAGTATGTGCTATTGAGCGCTGGAGTAGATTTCAGTCACCCTCTAAGTTTCAAGCCTTCTGATAGTTTAAAGTATCTTTGATGCGAAAGTCTGTTGTTTCCTGTTTATGTGTTCAGTGTCTGGGTTAATTTGAGCTCGTTAGATGTGGCTAGCTGACACAGTGGCATTAGCAAAAGCGCTAGCAGAGGAGTTCATGCTGAGAGCGGTGAGCTAGTTTGAATCTGTATCACCAAACGTACTGAGATTAAAGTATTGTTTTGATGCCTTCACGGAGTCATGGTCGTTGTTGTCCTGGGTTTGAATGTGTGTAGACTAACCTGAACAAACAGCTGGTAGCTGTTCCGGCGACGTTGCTGTGCTAACTAGGGACGCAGAGCTGCTGGCTGACTGGAAAATCTGACAGCCACATTGAATGTTTTACTAGGCTAACACCTCGCCATAAAATGACTAATGGAGAGCAGGGGATAAATAATCAGCGTAGAGGCCTGTGGAAGTAAATAGTGATGGTAATTGCTTAATATTCGCAAGTTTTACGTTTTAGTTAACTTCTCTTAAAGTTCAGTTTTTTTTGGCAAGTAAACTCTGTTCATGTTTGATTAACCCTTTTAAGTTTTGATTAAACCTTTTGTGAGCACTCCTGGCTGCTGTTTGGCTTTGCATGTCCATACATCGTTTATTTCATTGTTACTAGTCTCTTGGGTGTAAATTGTTAGGTTAAGGTCAGGGGGGTCAGAATGCTCCCCTAGAGTAAGTGGAGGTTAAACCTGTTGTCTATTGATTGAAGCACTAATGAATAAGCTGTGCTGCTACTTCAACCAAAAAGTTTTTTTAGACTTTTCACACTTGCTGTGAGTGAGTGGTGAGATGTCCAACATCACGTTAATCACTTTTGTAGTAATATTCCAAATCTGACAGCAATAAGAGTATGAAAACATATGCGTGTGTATCTTGCACTTTGAGCACTTCAATACATTTAGATTTGAAGGTTGAGATGGGCTACACCACTAGGCATCATATTCTTGCAAAGTTTTTGTAAATGTTTACAGAAGTAAAAAAAGGCATTGTATTGTAAATGACTGAAGAACACACACTTTATCCTTAAAGCATGTTTTTTGTTTGTTTGGACTAATGTTTCAACCTCTACATAACCTCTACATTGCACAAAATGTACTTTATAGTGAAAAAAGGTTGTTTTGATTAATGGTTTTGATGCTAAGAAAAAAAGATCTTTTAAGAACATATCACTGAAAGGTTGTTCAATATCTGTTCTTTAATGGGATGTTGTTAAAGTCCTTTTTGAGAATTGTTTAATTTTTGAGTGTATTAAACTTTCCAAACTCAAACTCTCAAGCACCGAAATATTGTTGCTTAGAGATTAAGCGATAACAATGTATTTTTCTGAATATGTCTACTCAATAAAATCAGTATGAGTAGTATACCCAAATCCGTAGTGTTTATAAAACAGTTGGTAAAAAGTACCCAGTTGACCTACTATTTAATGTGAGATTTAAGTGTCCATTAGATGGACACTACTATCCCCTGAGGCCCAAGGAGAGCACAAATTGCATTGTAGATCACATGACAGTGAAAATACAAAGGCTGTAGTATGTCACAAATATATTCATAATACACTCATTTATACTTTATGGAACACAGTTTATTTCAAACCAAATGTAATATCTACAATATACAATTTTTGACACTGCTAATGTGTGCTAAAATCAGCTCATAATTCAGCCAATTCTGGATGGATCAAAGTCTGAAAGTGAAAAATCTTGAAATGTCAACTCTTGACTGTCCAAAATTTGTTACTCGGACAACAAATTGGGCCTGCATTTCTGCAATATATATGATTTTTAGGGCTTCCTGACTGAACAGGATTCGGAAGTTCTTCTGTATCCGTTATTTACATATTTTGTTGTGTCATATCAGGCTGGTATTTTAAATAGTTTTTCTTTCTGAACAGATCTGTAACATGGTTGCAGTTCTTGATGTTATCACCAATTTGGAGAAGTACCCTATCACCAAAGAAGCACTTGAGGTTAGTACTGATATATTTATATTATCAATAATATAAAATTAATCTGTTTAAGTCATGGTGTATTAAATACTGCTTCAAAGTCACTACTTTTATTTCAAGTGTGAAAACTATCTCAATCACCATTTCTGAGAACTGTCTATTTAAAGGGGTGGTCCACGACAATATCATATTTTAAACTTTAGTTCATGTGTATTGTAGCTGTGTGAACAAAAACATCATCTCTGAATGTAAGACTCTCAAAGTTCAATGCAAAGACATTGGCATTTTCAAAGTTAGCTTAACAAAACCTACATTGAATGAAGTTTGGAGACTATAAAAAATTACATCCAGGCTTGTGAGATCACAAGCGCTTCAGTTTATGTGCTTTCACCATGCGCATACACACCGCACAGTGAAGGGTCGTGGCGCTGTAATGTAGTTCAAACGCTACTATTTCCACAGGGCTTGTTCTGTTTCTGTATTTGGGCCTCCGAAGGACATGACACAGAGAGAAGTGCTTACATTTTAATTATGTTCCAGAGAATTATAAATAAATATATAGCTCTAGTATTTGACAAATGACAGCTTCCACAATCTCTCCCAGTTCAGTGCTGGATTTTGCTAAAAAACTCCCTAAAGGAGAAGCAGCTTCAACCATAATAGACGAAGCTGTGGATTGTGAGCCACAACCTGTAAGTGTTTTATTTGTTAAAATTGATCAACTACAGGCACAGTTTAGTGTTAACAGTATTTTGTAGCGAGGACATAAATGACGGGAAATGGTGTTAGGCACCGTTAACTATTTAGCCACAAATTCACATTTATCCGTAAAACCGCTGTAAACACCCAGTCCTCACCAGCTCTGCAGTGTCTCTCCATGCAGACGATGTCTGTGCGTTATACATCTCAAATAACACTCGCAAAAGATATGTGAACATTTCATATTACTTACACATGTTTATTCTGAATATACGTCCAAGACACTTGTCAGATTTTATCTGAGAGAGCAGGCTCAAGGTTCAACTGTGTCCTCTGTGTCATTTTCTGTCTGAGTAAGACACAATTTGATACGGTTAACAGCTACTCTGACGGACAGTATTTACACAGTGCAAAAGTGCATGCTTGTAGGGGCGTGACGCTATTCCCGATGACATAGAGCTGATCCGCTAATTACAGCACATTATGTTAGCTGACCAGTTAGAGCCTCTTGAGGGCGGACCTTTCAGAGGAACTAGGAAATATGACAGTCGCTTTCATGTTAGCTGAGTAGCTGTATATAATCAAAGTAAGGTATATGAAAAAATAACGTGATTTTCTACAAATGAACACACACTGCTTTGCATCTTATAAACACAACCAAGCCTTAAAAATACACTCTGGACCACCTCTTTAAAGAAATTAGATGTTTCAACGAAAGTAATTCAAGTAATAAGTAAATATATATTTTTTTGGGTGAACTATGCCTTTAACCAGATCATCATTATCCTTGTGTCTTCATCATTGTTCTCCATTATTTCTTCCTGCAGTTTAAAATAAATGGGAATGGTGTTTTAAATGGTACACCAAAATGGGATGTGTGATATGACTAGTAAAACACAATTTTGAGACTTCTGCCATTTGATTTAAATGCAGGAAACCCGCTTGGGAAAGCTAATTAATGATGTGAGAAAGAAAACAAAGGATGAGGACCTTGCCAAACGTGCCAAGAAACTCCTGCGGAACTGGCAGAAGTTGATCGAACCTGGCCAAGGTGACACTCCGGTCAGAGGACCGCCAAATATCCCGGGCTCTGCCAATGGTGGTGCTCACCCCTGTCGGACAGACACTCCTCCGGCAGTTCCCCCTCCAAGCAAGGTTGCTCCTGAGCTTAAAACCAGGAATGACATCCACAACACATACTCTCCAAAGGCGGAGAAATCCAGCAGCCGAAAGCGGCGGGGGGAGCAAAGGAATAGTCCGCATCTGCCGGCTAAAATGGCGAAAACTTCCCTTTACGAACCGGTATATTCCTCTTCCCCACCATCAAATGGAATTAGGGGGACCCCTGAGCCGCTCCTAGAAAAAGATGATGAGGTGCCGTCTGACAGAATTCGCTTGGAGCACCTTGATAATGACAGGCACAACAAAATCCCTGTCAACGCTGTCAAGCCTCATCCAAGCTCTCCAGGACTTACCAAACTACCTAGCACTTCCTCCTTACTCAAAGCGTCAGTGTTACAGCAGGCGAGAGTGGACAGTGGTGGGCAGCATCAACCCAAAAGCCCTCGGTACTCCTCGAGTCCGCGCAGCGCAACACATGAGACGATGGCCAAGAGGTCTACGACATATGCACCAAAAGGGACTCTCTCGAGCCCATCTCTGAATTCTGCCCAAGTGCCCTCTCCTTTGCCCACACTGCAGCCTTTAACGTCGCCGGCACAAGTGTGCATCAGTGACGGACCATCATCTGTGGGGCTGGAAGGCTCGATGCACTTGCACAGATCATCAGATAGAGTCTCTCAGCCCCCACACAGCACTGCAACACTGGAGCCACTCTCTGGTGCCCTGCTTGCCACACACGGCCTGGAGGGTCTGGAGACCAAGGGTGAGCGGGAGGGAGCGTCCTCCAACTCGGAGGGCAAAAAGAGGAAGAAATACAGACCCAGAGACTATACCGTAAATCTTCAGGGGCAGTCCTCCGAGGACAGGACCAAACCACGGTTAAAAGAGCGTAGGTTAACATTCGACCCAGTGACTGGACAGATTAAGCCCCTCACTCCGAAAGAATCCCACCAAGAGGAAGAGTGCCAAGGACAGCCAATCCCAGAGCCATCAGTGAGGACTGAGATACCGCAGCAAAAGCCACCTACGTCGGTTCCCAACCCCTTTCAACAGACGAACTGGAAAGAGTTGTCCAGAAATGAAATCATTCAATCGTACCTTAACCTTCAGAGCAATGTTCTTACGTCCTCTGGAGCACAGACCCACGGGGCACACTTTTTCATGACTGAATATTTGAAACGAGAGGAACACGATGTCACAGAGCCCCGGAAAATGCACGTTTTAGCCCCTAGCAGCCCCACAACAGAACTGCCCGGGGTGTCTCGGGACGTAACAAACGAGGACCTTCTCAGAATACACAATGAACACTGGCCGGGTGTGAACGGCTGTTATGACACCAAGGGAGCCTGGTTTGATTGGACAGAGTGCATATCGTTGGATCCTCACGGTGATGAAAGCAAGTTGAACATCCTGCCATATGTTTGCCTAGACTGAGAGAACAGGGTTTGAAAAAGTTTTCAATGTTCCCACTGTGAGTCCGAGGAGGTGCAACCCCACTCTCCTTGTCGCTCTGTACTAGGTTCATCGTACAGGTGTAACGAACGAACCAAAAGCGGCTGTTCTGAGTACGGTTTTCCATTAGAAGGAGCTGAAAAGATGTCCTGTTTGTAATGTGCTGCTACCAACAAGAATTTGCAAACAAGGGTTGTATATAATGGCTCACAGGGATTTAACTGGGCCAGTTCTTGCACAGTGTGTTAATAGGAGGGTCCGAGCAAGCATTGAGCAGCGCAGAAATGTTTGAAAGCAAGTCGAGAACATTTTTTGGTAGTTACGAAGAGCTTTATGTGACAAAGAATAAATTATAAAAAGTTTCTTATCATGTATGCATCTATTTATTTGAACTTTTTTGTTTGTTTTTTTTTTCTCCTAGCAGAAGGTTATCCACTAAGATGTGCAGATATGTTTGAGGCTTTTCTGTTGGCATCACGCTTCTGTCCCCTTATTTGTGATGTACATGAGGCATATATAAATGCATTTTTCTCACAGCAGTTCTCACCTTCGTGTGCTAATTGCAGTAGATACCAACATTCCATTCCGAACTCAACGCCATTTCTCGCTTTACATTTCGTTTCTCAGTTTATCTAATATACGTGATTTTCATATGAGAGAAAAGCAATCTATTTTTAGAGGTGTTAAATAAAACAATATTTTAAATAAATCTGTTTGCCAGATAATTGTAAAAAGAAAAAAATATGGGTCTGTCAAAAAAGAAAAGTATTCATGTGCTCGAAGGAAATGCAGTGAATGGCCACAGAGGGTGCTACTTTACATCTTCATATACTGTGAGGACAGGAAGGCAGGAAAATGTTAATATGCTGGAAATATACTTGTTACCATTCCTTTAGATATTGTTTGCCTTACTAAAAAACATTCAACAATGACTTTATTTGAAGAGCCTTAGCGAATGTACGGCATTTAGATATTTTGTTTAGGTGGTAAAGAAGAAAACACCTCTTGGCATCTGCCATATGGTCTTTTTTTCTCTCAAATGGGCGCATTGTGCTATAAATGTGTCAATAAATATGCGCGTTATCCTGCTTGTCTGTACATACTTTTTGCAATTCATGTAAAACCTTTTTAAGTCTTCATCTTTTTTTTGTGTGAATGTAATCAATTTGGGAAGAAAAGAAAATAAGCATTTTGAGTAAAAGGCCCAGTCGTTTGTTTTGCTCTTCACAGGCATCTTTAGACTTCGATTTGTAGGCTGTGGTCCTACTCATTCAGTTTGACATCTTATTGATTTATTTTTTTTCTTTTCTCTCGTTCAAATTTTCTTAACGCCTTGCCATTGTTTTGAAGAAAAATGTCTTGTGAAGGGGATGAAACCAATTTGCTGCCGACTTGCAAACACTGTGTGCTCTGCTACCTTCGTCCTACCAATGTGCCTTTGATGTAAAAAGTTTGGAAAGGCTTCCGCTAGCTTCTTTTGGTTTCTAAAGTATGGCATATGTTTTCTTAAAACCATGTCTGATATTCCAGGGATATGCATTGTTTCTGAAGCAAAGGCCATCTAAGAGCTCAACACTTGGTTAGGGTATTGCAAATATAATTTGCGATTTAAATCTAGAGGAGAGACTTCTTTGATCATTTTTGATCAGTATATTTGTTCAGTGTTTAACATCACTCATTTGTTCGAAAAAATAAAATGATCAAAAATCTATGCATCATGGTACCCTTTTTTCCACCAAGGTTGTTTTTCCCAGACCTACACAATTGACATGTTGATGAATGTCATTCATTTATTTTATTTTTTTATTTTCCAGTCAACTATTTGCAGCTGATAATGATGTACAAACAGTAATGCAGCGGTGTATAAATTTGGTCCCAGAGGGCCGGTTTCCTGCTTGGTTTAATTCCAACTTCCTTCAACACAAGCTACCTGGAAGTTTCTAATATACCTAGAAAGAGCTTGATTAGCTGGTTCAGGTGTGTTTAGTTGGGGTTGGAACTAAACTTTGCAGGACATCAGCCCTCCAGGACCGAGTTTGGACACCCTTGATATAAAGCAAAATGTGTTGTATCGCCCATGTTGTCCACTTTTCAACTGTTCTTGCTTCTTTCAAGGAAACCTCTTTTAAGTCTAACCAAAAGTGGTTTCAGTATACTTGCTTCAACCCAAAATTCCTAAATTAATGTAGATGAATACCACTGTAAAAAACTTTTTTTTGTTGTTTTTTTTACTTCTGAACAGAAAAGACTACATTTTGCTAATTGATGGCAGGACTGACAATATTATGGAAGTCAATGAGAACTGAACATTGGAGTTTTGATTGTCAGCAGTAAAAAAAAAAGCATCAAATTTGGTAACAACTTGAGGCTGATAACTGAACTATAACTTTGGCACAACTATCTCGTTAAAGACTGTTACATAGAAAACATTTTTTGCATTGAAAAACAAGATGCACACTGTAGAATAGGGAAATGAAATGCAAGGCCCTTTAGGTTTTATTTTTAACGCTGCATTTTTAGAACATGCTATGTGCTTCTAAAGGGATATTCACAGCACACTCTTTAAAATAGAACTGGGTGGGTTTTCTTTTTTTGCCTCATTTTCAGACCACATACAGTAATTATGTTTAGAATTTTATTCAGTTCTAAATTTTAATGTTTGATATCAAAGAACATTTTTTTTTTTTTGGCAGCATGAAACTTATTTGTTTCCAGAGATGAGTTGTGGCTGGAAGGGCATCCGCTGCGTAAAAAAATGCTGGATAAGTTGGCAGATCATTCCGCTGTGGCGACCCCAGATTAATAAAGGGACTAAGCCGACAAGAAAATTAATGAATGAAACTTAATTTGTGAGCCTTCTGTTTCTTCATTTGCAACATGCTTCACAGTAAAATGGCTTAAAAAAAAAGTCAGAGACTTGGTTTTGTCCAAGGGGAACTGTTAGTTGTCATTTGCTATTTCTATGATAGCATTTGATGCTTTATTTAAAAACTAATAATTATGTGCATGGATAAGCATAATGCTGCAATATTCACAAAAGATTGCTTAATTCTGATTTGACTGAAGCAGCAGGCTAAAATATTTGGCACGGTTAATATTATTGCCCCTTGGTGTGGATACCTTTATTGTCATTACAGTTATCTTTTTAGGAGTGAACATGCACCCCTTTAGCCACTATTTATGGATTTGGTGGACTTGGCCATTAACGTGAACACCAATGTATTATACTACAGTCATCATTTTAGGTGCTGTCGTGAAAGTGCTCCTTCAGATTACAAGTGTGTTTGATTTGAAATTAAATGAATAATCATGTGCATGGATAAACAGTCAATTTTAAATATTCACATAAAAGAATGATCAATTCTGATTTGACTAAAGCAGCAGGCTCCAGAGCTGTGCATTGCACAATGGCAATAGTTAAATGGTAATGGCCCTGGGTGTGGACACCGTTATAATTATCGAAAAGACCTTTAGTCACACACTCTAAAAAACAGTGTTAAAAACTACCCAAATTGGTTTGTTTTTAACCCTATTGCTGGGTAAATATAGGACAGAACACGTCAGGGGTTAAATTAACCCAAGTAATTGGGTTATTATTTTTAACCCCCAAAATGGGTTGTTTTTTTCTACCCAATAATTGATTATTTTTACTTAAATAATAGGTTTGTTTGACTTAATTGATAGGTTGTTTGACTTAATTGATAGGTTGTATGTTAAAATGTAATTTTTAGCTTTCTTTTAAAACCATTAACCACATAAAAACAAACAAACAGGTGAATATTGTATTAGCTTTATTCATCTTTTGTTCCATCACATTTGTTCAGCACATCACACTCTGTAAACACACTTTACCTCAGAGATCATACAACACTAAATACAAACTGTGAACTGCATTTAAAACAAGTCGCTTCATATTTATCGGTTGCTCGTAAACATTTATAATAATAATATATTCATGTGGCGTCACAGTCAGCCCCTGCTGGGAGTTGATTTGACCCAAGGAGCTGAGTTGAGGTGCATGTGTGGTGCTGGGGTTGCATTGATTCAAGTCTTAGAAATTATTACCCAGAAAATAACCCAAGTTTGGGTTACATAGCACTACCCAAAAACTACCCTATAGACTCTGAAAATAACCCCCAAAAATTACCCAAATGCCTCAACCCAACAATTGGGTAGCAAAAAAAATAACCCCTTTCCCAGAGATGGGTTGCGGCTGGAAGGGCATCCGCTGCGTAAAAAATATGCTGGATAAGTTGGCGGTTGATTCCGCTGTGGCGACTCGGATTAATAAAGGGACTAAGCCGACAAGAAAATGAATGAAAAAATAACCCCAGATTTGTTAGTGTGCAAATAGGGCTTTAAATTATGTATAATGTAATGCATGCAAATGTGACTATATAAGAATTGTCATACGAATTTAATTGAGGATTTAAAGCAGCATATATGTGGAGGACTTAAACAATGGTTTAATACTAATACTACTGGTTATCATTTTAGGTCTGAGTTTAGAGACAGTGCAGACCAGCAATGTAAAGGGAAATAAGTGTCATTTTAATTTTTGGGTTAATTATCCTCTTAAGCAGTTTTCTACTGTCTGACGTCACGTTTACACTTACATCACTCTCTTTAGAGCCGGAAAAGATTACACTTTGTCACTGAATTGCTTAAACTGTTGCGTCAGTAACAACGTCATTTGATTTCTTGCATGTATGACTTAACCTGTGTTATCCTAAGATATCCTATCTTACCTCACTTCCTCTCCATTTCAAGAAATATTTCACGAATGTTTGTGACATAATTCAGTAGGCTGTCGTATTCCCAGGGGTGACTCATTCCTCAGCTACCGCGAGTCTGGAATACCAGGATGGACTCAGGGAGACTCCCATTGTAAAGGAATTCGGTACTTTAGTGCCATATATGGAGTTTTTAATATCAATCACGGCCAAAAAGGAAAGAAATGGGCGTGGCCTGTGATTATCCTGCGCTCTCATTGGTGGAAAGGAAACTCGGGGGAAGTACTGGATGAACCTACGCTAAAATAGTAAAGCGGACAAAACTAAAACTTTACCGAAGTCTTTCCTTTTCAGTTCCCTTCCCGATCAGCTGTTTGGTAAAGTTGGGTTCTTTTGTTATTGACAATGTCTTCGCAGTTCAACAGAGGCCCGGCATACGGGTTTTCAGCGGAAGTGAAAAGCAAGGTACGTTGGATAAATTATATAAACTATTTTAAACCTGTCATTAAAACTCAAACTTGTTTAATTCAGCATACTGTAACCTATATGTTCTGAAAACAGCTCCTTCTAGTTCTAATGAATCCACAAATCACCCCATAGCTTCCTGTAGCGTTAACATGTAACACGCGTGTAACTAAACTGTGATAAATTTCAATGGTGCTTCATGTAACGTTAACACGCATTGAATCATTTTATTTATTAGAAACCGAAACTAAACGCAAAGCCAGTAAAATGCTAAATAAGTCTTGGAAACTGTAAAGAAAGTTCTCCAGAGGCTCTCGGGGCGTTGCCTCTAGTCCTCAAGTATGTCATTGTAATCTGGCCTGAAAAACACAGCTTGTTTTCGCACAGTAAAGCTGCTGCTCGTTCACATTCCTCTTCCTTATTGGTGTTGATGTGTTTGTAATACACACACTTAGTATCGGTTTACAGCCCGACACTAACAGACAGACGGTGTTAGACTTCCTATATCTGATGTTTGGATGTTTATAATGCAATTATCTGATTAACCTGCATGTTATTTGTATAATGTGAAGCACTGAGAAGATTTCTATCAAATATATTATTTTAAAAAAGCAACACCAAGCTGTTAGATAGGCTATTGTTAGAGTGACTAAATGATGAATATAGTCTGCTTATTGAATTGACAGTTCAAGAGAAAAATTACTACAAATGTTGAGCGCTGAGCTGTAATGTCTGGTTGTTGTGATGATTAATCAACGTCATCTTCAATATTTCTTTAGATCGCACAGAAGTATGACCCACAGAGAGAAGAAGAATTACGAATCTGGATTGAGAATACTACTGGGCGATCAATCGGAGATGACTTCCAGAAAGGATTAAAAAACGGCGTGATTCTCTGCGAGTAAGTGTGCCGTCGTACATGTTTTCAAAGTGACCTCCTGTCATGTCTTTTCAGAAGCAGTTTCTCAATACACGTTTGCATAACCTTGAGGTCTTGATGTTTCCCTAAAGGCTCATAAACAAACTTCAGCCAGGCTCTGTGAAGAAGATTAACCAGTCTTCCCAAAACTGGCATCAGGTGAGCGCACCTTTTCAAAAGGTTTCCCCTAAAGATTTATGAGTGTTCTGACATTGAGAACACAGTGCTCATTTAAACTGCTGATACGATTCTACATTTAGCATTTTCACATTCAAATCTTTTATTCCACTTTAGCTAGAAAACCTGACCAACTTCATTAAAGCGATCACCACCTACGGACTAAAGCCTCATGATATCTTTGAGGCCAATGATCTGTTCGAGAATGGAAATATGACACAGGTTCAGACCACCCTCCTGGCGCTCGCTGGCATGGTAAGTCCTGTCCAATGATATTATTTCTCAGGAGAACAGTCTAACCTTGATATTTCAGACTGTAATTATAGATTCCTGCTGTGTTTACAGGCTAAAACCAAGGGTATTCATTCGAGTGTAGATATAGGGGTGAAATATGCCGAAAGACAGGAGAGGGCATTTGATGATGAGAAAATGAAGGCCGGGCAATGTGTCATCGGACTTCAGGTATGAGTCATTATTCTGAAAAATCTCTGTCACAATTGTTTATTATTCTGTAATATAGGTTTCCAGAACTGTGACAATAGCTCAAATATGTCGCTCACTTTGCAGATGGGAACAAATAAATGCGCAAGTCAAGCTGGAATGAACGCCTATGGCACTCGAAGGCATCTGTATGATCCCAAGTCACACATTCTGCCACCAATGGACCAGTCAACCATCAGTCTTCAGATGGGCACAAATAAGGGGGCTAGTCAAGTAAGTATCACCCTTCTATTGTCTTATATATGTGCCCATATTTATAATATAATATAATATAATATAATATAATATAATATAATATAATATAATATAATATAATATAATATAATATAATATAATATAATATAAGGGCGCCACAGTGGCGTAGTGAGTAGCACGTTCGCCTCGGCTGGGTCAGTTGGCATTTCTGTGTGGAGTTTGCATGTTCTCCCCGTGGTTGCGTGGGTTTCCTCCCGGTGCTCCGGTTTCCCGCACAAGTCCAAAGACAAGCGCTACAGGCGAATTGGGTAGGCTAAATTGGCCATAGTGTATGATTGTGAATGAGTGTGTATGGATGTTTCCCAGGGATGTGTTGCAGCTGGAAGGGCATCCGCTGCGTAAAGCAAATGCTGAAAAAGTTGGTGGTTCATTTCGCTGTAGCGACCCAGATTAATAAAGGGACTAAGCTGACAAGAAAATGAATTAATGAATATAATATAATATTTGTTTTCTACTTTATTATTCTCATTCTGATCTGTTGGATATCAGAAAATTATTAAACAATATTTTTTTTTTTTGTTTAGCTAATTTTTAATTTTGTATGCAATGTTGTTATTAATTTTAGATTTTTAGTCAATGAACCTTTTTTAAGTGTTTTTTATTAATGCTGTTTCATAATCTTCAAGTACAATAAGATAATATATGTTTACCAGCATCTTACATTTTAAATATTAAAGAAAGCCTTTTATTTTGGTAACTGTCACAATAGTAACTTTGGAGCTTCTGTTTACTGCTTGACTTTAAATCAGTGTTATTTGGATATCATTGAGATATTGTGTGGACTTTTTTTTTAATACCATTTTATACCACCTTTTTCAATTAAATTTTACTATAATTTTTATTTGACTTCTTTTACTACATCAAGTTAAACTAAACGAAAATGGGAAATATTTCCTTGCCGATTAGCTGAAATAAAATGAGTTTAATGTTTTATGCAAGAATGGTTTTAGAAAACTGCTGTAATTAAAAATGAATATATAAATAGAAAATAGAAATGTGAGATGAGAGATGAAAAATGTAGTGACTTCCTATAGACTCAATGAAATCATAACCTCATCCTCACAGGAATAATTCTGCATCTTTACATTTTCAAAATAATTGATTTTACATGATTTATGAACTGTTTTCTCTCATAGTGACTAAAAAATCTCCCCACAAGGTGAAAAGTTACTGGTATTGATATACTTTAGTCCCCACAATGTAAAGAATACAAGGTACACACACATTAAAACTTGTTCATTCAATCATTGAAATAGATTAAAAATGAAATAGAAATTAAAATGAAATAGAAATATTAGATGAGAGATGAAAAATGTGGCAACTTCCCATAGACTTAATAAATCATAACCTCATCCTCACAGTAATAATTCTGCATTTTTACATTTTCAAAATACTTAATTCTACATGATTTATGAACTGTTTTCCCTCATAGTGACCAAAAAATGTCCCAACAAGGTAAAAATTTACGTGTATTGATATACTTTAGTCCCCACAATGTAAAGAATACAAGGTTATTAAAACACATTAAATTAAATAAATAAATAAAACACATTTAAAATAAAACACATTAAAACTAGTTGATTCAATCGTTTTCTTATGGCTTAGTCCCTTTATTCGCCAGGGGTCGCCACAGCGGAATGAACCACCAACTTATCCAGCATATGTTTTACACAGTGGATGCCCTTCCAGTTGCAACCCAGTACTGGGAAACACTCATACACTCTCACATTCACATACATACACTACAGCCAATTTAGTTTATTTAATTCACCTATACCACATGTCTTAAGACTGTGGGGGAAAGTGGAGCACCTGGAGGAAATAAACACAAACATGGAGAGACCATGCAAACTCCACACAGAAATGGCTACTGACCCAGCCGGGACTCGTTCGTGCTAACCACTAAGCCACCGTGCTGCCCATTAAAACATAACAACAGAAGTTATAAAACATAATAAAACACCAGATATTTCACCCTAAATTAAACCAAAAAGTAAAAACAACAATTGAATTCATCAAACAAGTTCGTTAATTGTAAAAAAAATCTTTGGTTTGTTTCTTCTAGTCTGGTATGACAGCTCCAGGGACTCGCCGTGCCATCTACGACCAGAAAACTGGCACAGACAAGTGTGACAACTCCACCATGTCTCTGCAAATGGGATACTCTCAGGGTGCCAACCAGAGCGGGCAAAACTTCGGTCTTGGCCGCCAGATCTACGATGCCAAATACTGTCCTAAAGGTGGCGCTGTAGCAGCTGGAGAAGGAAACGATGGTCAGTACACAGATTACCAAAATGAGGGTTACCAGGGCTATCAGGATGACGGCCAAGATTACTAAATCCAAAAGAGTCTGAATAAAAGAAGCTAAAGGGAAGTCGATACTTCCTTGAAAACGAAAAGACCCTGCCATTACATCACAGTGAGCCTGCCTTCTGCAGGATAGTGATGAAAGTGACCAATATTAAGCATATCACTTATGTTATAAATATAGCATTGTTTTAAATTTTTATAAACGATATGTTTTGTTGACCTGAAACCAGAACGCCACAAAACATATCAGTGTAGTGTTATAAGTGTATTTCTTGTATTTTTATATGGTTCAAGTGACATTCATTTAATTGCACAACCACTATAATAATATTTAGTATTTGCGTAGTTGTTCATAGTGTTTTTTGATTTGTTTCAAATGCTGAAACACAAGTGTGACGGGGGTTATCGTGAAGTTACTTTTACATAATCCCAAACGACGAATTGTATTTTAATTCCTGCTCCAATCAAACTGTTGTGAAGAAAATTGCTGTTGAGTAAGTGAGCCTGATTTTGTTTATTGAACACAGAACATGCTCAGGGGTTTAAAATCACTCTTTTTTTTTGTAGCTCGAGCATGTGAAGGTGACTTTTTGCTGTTACATATGAAAGATGCAAAGTTAAAATCGTGAGGTTTTTGATATAGAGTTATGTGGTTCGTTGTGTTAATTTAAGAGCTTATTTCCCCAGTCGTATTTTGTTTTGTGTTTTTAGGCTGGAAAGTGAGAGCACATTCTTGACGTGCACAAAAAGGAACGGCTTATCTATCATTTCAGCAGCATTTTGAGTCATTTCTGCTTTCGCCATTCTAAACATTACACTTCCTCGCTTAATGTGAGGAGATGAATGCTGTTAATGTTTTTATAATACACTTTAACGTCTGTAAGGAGTCTTAAGGAGTTCGTCTTTGTATTAGTGTTTCATTTCTCATTGAATATTTTACCGCTTCCAGAGCCAGATGAACTGGAGCCTGTCTTGTTTTCGTTGGATCTTAGTATTTTGAAAGGAAATTGAAGTATATCATTGTGAGCCTTGAACATTCCAAATTAGGAACTGGATTCACTTCTTTCATTCCACAGTATTTTATTCTCATTCCAAAAAAAAACGCTTCGTACTAGACATTGGAAATTTGAGGTCTTCTCAGAAAAATCATATAAATGATTGTTTTTTTGTACTTGTCTTATGAAATATGATGGTTGGACAGTGAAGACTGGTTTTATAATAAATGATTATGAACAGGTGTTGTTGTTGTTTGTTTAATTTGAATAATGTCATTGAGTATTTTATCTCTGAGTCTTGGACAAGACGAAGATACCTTTGAATTATTTTTGCTTACGTCCTCATGGATCCAATATGAAACCTGGCACTTATGTTTTATCTATGTCTATGTTTATAGACAATTTGTTTCGTCGATTTCAAATGAAAGTTCTACACAACATATCGGTCAAATGTATTTATATTTCTAGAGTGCCAAATCTTGAGTTAGTCTCATCACCCACTTGTTTTATTTTTTGTTGAACAAAAGGAGACATTTTGAAGAATGTAGGAAACTATTAGCTTTTAACTTCAATTGGTAAGCAAATAAATGAATGTATAAATAAATGCTCAAGTTTCGGAAGCATGTGTGGCTGAGTTAATGTTAAACAATCGGCCTTTGATGAAGCTGAAGTACTAAATACTAGGGTGTCCTTATGATTGAGACTTGAAGAGTGGATTTTTAAAAGTAAAAAGAAACCTGACGAAAATCGTCCTAATGCTGCCATCATCTGGCCGTGATAGAGAATATCAGCATGGGATAATTAGATACACAACTTTATGGATCCGATATTTTGTCTTGAACATTTACATTTTTTGTGATTAACGCAACCAATCATTTGTGCTGCTAGTCATTGCAAATAGCCTACACTTACGCCAATAAAATGTATTTTCATTGAAATTATTATATTTCACCCTAATTTCCTTTCTACGCCAATAAAATGTATTTTCATTGAAATTATTATATTTCACCCTAATTTCCTTTCATTCATTTGCTTTATAATTCACCCCGATGCATTTTAAGCAAAGATCAAATGTTCTTTGTAAACAGGTTTCTGTTTCCGTGGCAAGGCTTCACATTTGCTGTTTTGTTTTTATGTGACGCTGCACAAAATCATGATAAATGAAAATTAATGTTGTTTAATTTTTTTAACAGAAATTAAATCTACTTATAGCTTTTATTATATGGAAAATAATAAATATTAAATTTCATTTTTAATACTATTCGGTATATTTCCCGTTATGTAAGTAGCCTACAAAATCAATTCCAGAGGACAAATTTTGCCCCCTAATGGACAGTTGATCCTGGGGGATTTTTAAAAATATTTTCTTTGTATAAACGTTTAAGAAAACGAAAATAGCCATTTTTAGTTAGCCAACTTTCCAAGACTATGTAATGTCACATATTTCGATATTTTACACTGCGTTTTATACTGTTAAACTGCTGTGTGAAACAGATCGCAGTTGCAATCATTTTGATCTACAATGTGATATGATACACATATATGAGATCACATACGTTTACATGCCTGTTTACTACCTCAGGAAA
>CAIGQQ010004846.1:1957058-2005015 GCA_903798035.1 Danio albolineatus
ATGAATCAGAGCCTTTATTTAGTATATGGCATTAAGTGAAGTGTTCTCTAATCTGGCACACGTCTAATTTACTACAATAAAAGGGGTGGTCTGTGTGGATGAGTAGAGACAGGGGGGTCAGCGGGGGATAGTCTGGCTCTGACAGATCTAGGCTAAAGGTTACACGTTTTTCTGAGAGAAGTGACGCTTTTTTGGAGCAAATGCCGCACAACAGGGAAAGTCTGTACAAAGTTCGCGGGCCAAAAATATGCACTCAGTGCTTTATGGTTTTCACTGGATTAGTGCCAGGAAATCTAATCTAAGGTACAGGATATACTATATCTGAAAAAATAAGCCTCCCTTTGCTCTTGGCCAGATCTGAAACAATCTCTGCATGCTTGTGACCCTGATTTAACACGGTCTGAGACCGATGAACTCTCACACAATTGGAAGGCATCCAGTGAAATTGTTTCTTTTAAAGCATTCTTTGGATCCCACTGATGTCAGAACTCGTCATGAGAGGCTTTATTGTGCTGGCTTGGATGACTGTTCTGGCCCATGTGTTTCTGCTAGGTCACCTTTCACCTACTTGGAGTCAGCCATTGCTCTAATATAGTTCCTTGTATTTCAATATAATTTCCAATCCTTGCACTTCTACAGTATAAAACAACTCAATCTCTAAATATTTGAGACCAAATCTTTCCCAGTTGTTATTAGGATCTTTCCTCTAATTGGACATGTTCCATCATCATTATGAAGCTCATAACATCACTTAAAGAGCAAAACAAGTGGCACAAGCCCTAGCTTGCACTGACAAAACCTCTCCTCTGTGATTTTCTTCTTTCAGTCTATATGCAATTATTGGTGAATTATGGCACTTGTGAATTTAAGAGCAAGATAATGCATTTGTACATGCAAATAGCAGAAATTGGATTTTTTTGATGTGAACTAGTTATAAATAGTACATATTTTACATCTTAGCTTTAACTTTTGTATTATGTTCTTACTGTGTTCTGCATTGTATTAAATTAAATAAACTAAACTAAATACGGTATTAAAAATCATTCAGAATGGTTCACTATTAATGTTAAACATCTACTGTTTTATATGATTTTCTGTGATTTTCATCACGGGATTATGATCTATTTGACCTAGACTATAAAAGTTTTACCTAAATTTGAAATATCAACCATGATGAACTGACTTACCAACAGGTGAATCTCGCTGTTCGGTGCTCGCGTTCAGATTTACGTCTTCCTCCATCCTTTTCAGAGACAGTCGCTCGTTTTTCATAGAAATCTGAAGGACATCAAATTAATATTATGGTTAGGTTTTCAGTCATTGGTGTAGCTGTAATGCCACACTGCATTTGATCTTTATATCTTGTGTTTACCTGATTTTGCAGAGTCCTGATGCGGATGTTCTGTTTGTCCAGTTTTTCTTGCTGTTGCTTGATGCGCTCGACCAGGTCATCGATGCGTTTATTTTGCGCCTCCAGCATCCACTGAAATCAGAAACAGTTTGAGGTCAGTCTTTAAGTCGAACTCAAAACAAGGGCTCAGCACACCGAAACGCTCTTATGGTGTAATGGTGTTGTTGACAGTTAAATTAATGTCACCCAGCATAACCGCGCCTGTATAGGTTTAATCTTTTCAATCGACACGGCTTTTCTTCTGCACGTCATTATGTAACAGTAGCGTGAACCCGCGAAACTTCGCGCAGCCTAACTAAAAACGGCAACATGCCCATGAAGTACTTCGGGATCCGTTGAAGTTGTCTCGCGCTGAAACGCGCTTCAGAGAGCGAAGGTAAAAACACTTCATAGTTTCCAGGAGATCACTAAGTCATTTTTCATTGTCTCAATATGGGCATAGCAACCTTGCACGTACAACACGGCTTTGAGTCCAGTGAAGCGGCGTTCACGCCCACATGTCTGCCTATTACATGCTATTGTGTGTGGTTCAATAGTCTATTTGAAATAGCTTTAAAAGCACTTAAACTTATGAAAGTCGTCTTCTTTGGACTGTTTTAATGCATTTTCTTGTATTTATGCATATACAAAACAAACATTATTGTAAACATATAACATAGGCTATCATATGTATGAAATAAAGATAAAATGTTTCAAATTAATCCCTGAGATGAAGTTACACCATACCTGAATGTTTCGGGCATCACTGTTGTTTCCGTTGGCAGCTTCCAAACCCTCTCCTTGCATCAAGCCATCTACTTTTTCTTCCAGCTTATTCATCCTCTCATGGTCCTTCTGTCTGTCTCTGAGCAGCTCGTCTGTCTTCTGCCGAAGCTCCGTGGACACATTCAGGACCAAGCTCTCACTCTCTTCCAGGCTCTGGGCTTTTGCTTTCAGCAGCTCATTGTCTTCTTGAAGCCGCTGAGTCAGCTTGCCAAGCTCGGATACGGTGACATTCAAGACCTTCATCTTAATGGTGATGTCTCTCACCTGGCCTTTGGTCTTGTCCACATGCTCCTTAAGACCCTGACCAAGCTGCAGCATCCCATGTGCGAGCACGTTCACATCATCCCACGCTGCATATTGCACTCTCTTCTCTTTTCCGGCTGCAGCTCCTCTCCTCTCCATTGGGAAGCTCGTCCCAGAGCTCGCCAGCACTGTGATGCATAGCAGATTTGCCAGTTGTACCTTCATCTTGCTTGTTTTGTGTCTGTAGTGGTTTTGCTAATCTGACTTGTAGTATAGACCGGTTCGCTGTCGCAGTACTCTCAAGAGCACAGGCTCATGCTGTTGAAGGGCTAACTCCTTTTTATACCCTTTGAGAGCAGCCTAGTGCAATCTCATTGGTTGGCCATCTGGAGGGAGTGTGGGAGTCTGCTCAGATTTCACCCTCCTCCCCTTTAACCATATTTGCTTCTAATGTGGACCATGATGTAAGAATGGACCCGGTTGCAACCAGAAAGCACGTTGATTTTTCTCTAATTTAACATTTAATGGAAGTTGAGTGTAGAACAATAGTGAATTAATGCTTGTATGGTTTGTTCATGATCAATCTGACTTTTGGTCAATGGTTTCATTGATTATTCTTTATGTCATTTTATTACATCAACTCAAACAGCTATAATGAGATTATTTATCATGTTAATTCAAACAAACAGCTATAATGAGGTTATTTAGGCAGACGCTGAGGTAAATATTGAATTTCATTAATCAAATATGAATAACTTCAGTTTGGTGCGTCCAGCATGGTCCATTTTCAAGTAATGGTCATTAATGAATACGCTTTTATATATAAACAAATACATTGAATAGGTTGTTGAATTGGTCTCAATGGATGTCAGGGTTTTCCCGGTCTGAAGTCATTATCGCGGCAGAGGCTTTGTGTGGAGCGACGAGGTGAACGTGCTGCAGTTGAGCGCTGAGGTCTGAGGTGGTCTGTTCCACTGTGAGAATTAGGGGAAAGTTCATGCTCACAAAGAGACACCATTTGCTGGAGGTTTGTGAAGACTACACTCAGTTACCTTTTCAAGAGGTGCCTGGGAATTTGCCTCGCCCATAGAAAAGCAATACTCCTGTGGATTTCTTTCTCTCTTTTTTTTATTTTTGGATGTTTTGTCTTGTGATACAAAGGACTAAGTGTTTACTTCTGTTAGGTGATATCAAAGTACAAGTGTTACAGAGTTTACCCCTTTAGCATTTGGGAGCTTTTCTTTTTGTTTTTGGGTAAGAGATTTGTTTGTTTTTTTACAGTGTACTTTGCAGACTTGGTAAAAACAGGATTTGAAAGGATATTTGTAAGTGGAGCAGAAGCCAGGACATTGTTTTGTTTGGTGAAAATGATCTCAGTCACGTCTGGAATTAAATGACTCATTAAGCCAACTTATAGAAATAAGTCTGTACATCATTCAAAGGTTTGGGGTCAGAAAAGGCTCTTAATTGCTGTGGGTTTCATGAAAAACTTTTAACATCCATGGAACTTTTCCATCACATAAAATGTTTCATTACAGAGGAAAAATTGTTCTTTAGATATTTAATGTTCTTCTAGAAAACAAACTGTTCTTTAAAGAACTGCTCACTGGAGGGAAACCAAAAAGATTTAGGTAAATATTATGCGAATGCCATTGTTTTAAAACTGCTCGTTTATAATTAATAGCCTAACTTACTGAAACCTACTACTAAGTTTTGAATAAATATATAAAGTTGTTTTTTTACCACTTCTTATTGTTACAATTAGTTTTGCGGCTTTCAGAGCAAAGAACAAAGGCTGTTGTTATTTTACTAAATTAGATCCAAAGATTGGGCAGGGGCCTGTTTAAGATTCTGGCGGTATGATAACCTTGGATAAAAATATCACGCTTTCACAGTATTGTGATTACTGATCTAAAATATGTTTTTTTTTAAATCTAGTAAAAGACAAACAAAAACAATTCCTATTTGAACACAATATATTTTATTTTAAGAAGCTTTTTAAGTATTTCGAAACAAATTTATTTAAAATAATCTACATTAGTTTCAAAAACACAGATTTCTTTATGATTTAAAACTCCATCATTGTATATTTTTTCTGCTATAGCAGAAAATATTGGCAAATTATACCTTGAAAACAGTTATTGTCCCATGCCTACCAAAGACACACCTGTCCATATAGACCCTCGTCTCTTAGAAATCAGAAAAGGAAAAAAGAGACAGATTCAATCAGGTGTTCATGGGAATAAGTGTTTCTCATCTACTTGTGATCATATTGACCAAAACACACATCGACTTAATCCCAAAGTATACTCTGTTCTTTATTTATTCATTTTTGTGAGTGGGTAAGCCAGTAGGCACAGTCTAATGCACAGCCTTTCAGTGTATTCCTAATTTGGCTTACATTTTTAAACACACACTTGTGTAAATATGATGATTTGAATTATGATTTATTATTAATTACATAGTTTATCAAACTAATGCAGTTTTGATGAGTACAAAAGCCCTTATTCCCAAAAACATCAGTTTGAACAGTAGTGTATAACTTGAGCTTTACTCGAACCTATGTTGCCTTCCAAACAGATTTAAAAGCCCTAAAGGGTGTTTCATGTTGGACCAACAAAGCATTTTCTGCTCTTTCCAAACCTTATAAACCAACTCTCAGCAGGGTGTGTTAGCTTCTCTATGCCAATGACGTGAAGCAAACAATAAAACAAACAATTATTCAGTCAGATGTTTCAGCTGGTCACATAATACCATGCACTCCCTTTAGTGGATCACTCTAATTGAATCACAAAACAAGGCATTGATTTGACATTCTATATTTCGGCTGCGCTTAGACAGTGATATCTTAAACCAGTTATTGATGACCTACAGATCTTCATAAGGATGGGTCTTAACATTTGGTATGAAATTTTAACGTCCATATCAGCACGACAGTGTGCATGCATCTCTCCTAGGCGAAATCCTTTGAGATGCTGAGTAGCCTTGAGGAAAACCATTAGCATTTGAATGACTGAGAAATTCAGTTTCTGCCCTGTCTACGAATTTCCCAGAAACCCCAGTGACAGCAGTTAGTCATCCGCCCATAATCGCACTGCCGGAACAGCTGCATTTTTAACTCCAATATGGTGTCACTCCTGGCGGGACGACCTTTTACCCAGATTCTAAATACACAACATCTGCATCACAGAAGAGCATCCAGATCGGTGCGAAAGAGGCGTGAGAGCTGCATAAGCGATGGATGTTGCAGGATATGTTCATAAATCATAGCTGAATTAAACTTGATGAGCTTCTCTTATGGTTAAATATGGAGCATATGGGTATATTTTTGGCAATAGACAAAAATACACTGAATGGGTCAATTTATAGCCTTCTCGTTTATGCCAAAACTCATTAGAATAAGTAAAACCACACATCAATGGAAAGAGTATTTCATTCATTCAATCATTTTCCTTCGGCTTAGTCTCTATTTCAGAGGTCGCCACAGCAGAATGAACAGCAAACTATTCCAGCATATGTTTTATGCAGCGGATGCCTTTCTAGCCGCAACCCAGTATGGGAAAACACTCATACACTCTTGCATTCACACACATACACTACGGCCAATTTAGCTTATTCAATTCACCTATAGTGCATGTCTTTGGATGTCAGGGGAAACCAGAGCACCCATAGGAAAACCGCTCAAACATGAAGAGAACATGCAAACTCCACACAGAAATGCCAACTGGCCTAGCCGTGGCTCAAACCAGCGACCTTATTGCTGTGAGGCGACAGTACTAACCAATGTGCCACCATGCCGACAGAAAGAGTCATTTCTTTTATATTATATTAGTTTATATAAATCTTAATGTAAACAAATTGACACTTAGGACCAGGGTCTTGTGTTTCAGGGTTACATATTTGTTAGCTGTCTCATGACCAGGGCCAGACAGAATCTGCGGACAATTTCTGCGAAGTATTTTTTTTAAGAATCTGCAGATTTATGCGGAATGATTTTGAGAGTATCATAACTAAAACCTTAATATATGAAATAAAAAGTAACACCTTTTTAACTTTTATTTAATGTTTACAATGTGAATCCAACTAGATGTACTTTATTTTTTTGCTAAACAAAGCAAGTCTCTCATATAAAATATCTACTAAAAGACAGAAAATATCACTTCACAAACTGTATTGTAAATAAATCGTTTTTATATTAGTCAATATTATTACTGAAATTAATTTGAAAACTGAATAAATATAAATTTACACACATTTACCACAGTAGATAAACAAAATCAACGATGGGCTAAAAATCTGCGGAATTCTGTGCACGCAGATTCCCTGTGGGCCTACTCATGACTAAAGATATTATAACTTGCGATTTACATTTAATGATTAAAAAAATCTGAAACATGTTAATTTGTTAAATGCACTGACTGTATTTTATATATTTACAGTAAGAGATCAGTACTGTCTGTTTCCTTGTTAACACTTCGTCATTGTTTTTTTATGTGATTTCATGATAACAGCAGCCATAGTTTCATATACTGTATGTGTGACTCATTTTTAACACCTGTGTTAATGATAAGAGCAATGTAAGGCAGGAAATTCCCATATTGTTCACAGCTGAGATTCAGATGAAAAATGACATATGGGCATATCTTTCATTCTCACGAAGGTTGTGTTTATTCATTCATTGATTAATATTCCTTCTGCTTAATCCTTTTTAAATCAGGGGTTGCCCCAGCGGAATGAACTATTCCGGTGCATGTTTTACACAGTGGATGACCTTCTAGCCGCAACCCAGTACTGTGTTTATATGAATAATGATGGAAAAAACACATTAATACTGTGAAATAATTAAAAACAACTGTTTACTATTTTGGGCGCCACGGTGGCCTAGTGGATAGCACGTTCGCCTCACAGCAAGAAGGTCGCTGGTTCGATCCCTGGTTGGGCCAGTTGGCATTTCTGTGTGGAGTTTGCATGTTCTCCCCGTGGTTGCGTGGGTTTCCTCCGGGTGCTCCGGTTTCCCCCACAGTCCAAAGATATGCGGTACAGGTGAATTGGGTAAGCTAAATTGTCCGTAGTGTGTGTGTGTGAATGAGAATGTATGGATGTGTTTCCCAGAGATGGGTTGTGGCTGGAAGGCCATCCACTGCGTAAAACAAATGCTGGATAAGTTGGCGGTTCATTCCGCTGTGGCGACCCCGCATTAATAAAGGGACTAAGCCGAAAAGAAAATGAATGAATGAATGTTTTCTATTTTAATAGTTGAGCAATTCCAGCGTTATGGATGTGACATTTGCAGGAAAAACTCAAAACATAACTTCACATAGAAAGTATACATTAACATTATATCCAGAACAACTTACCACAGAGTTAAGGGAGCAGAAAAATGTCAATCTGTAAATACTTTTTATATTTTAAATGACGGAAATAAACATGCGTTATGGATGTGACCAAAAGCATACAACATACTTTGTAGAAAGTCTGTGAATTAAACCCAAAACAAATAATGATAATCAAATAGATATGAGTTGGCTCTCTCTAAAAAAAGAAAAGATTTTATGTTATTTCATATTTTTGTGTTTATAAGGAAAAAGTGTCGTTATGGATGTGACGGATGTGATGGATGGCTTTCACATAGTTTGACAGAGACATTTTTGAGTATTTCCAAAGTACTGTAAAATACTTGCTTACACAAAAAACTGTATTTTGGTGATATTTTTTTAATCTTCATGGCAAGGTTGACACTTGTATTGAATTTCTCAGTTCCATTTTCAGCATCATAGTATTCAATTTTACATAATCCTTTAGGATACTTACTAAGAAGATTCATGTATGCTGTAGAATACTTGCAGACACAGATACACTTGACAGCATTCTTGATATGTTTGGCTTGTGGTTGAGTTTATTCTGTTGCTTGAGTAGCCTGTTAAATACTTTGTTCCACATAGTTTAGATACTGTCTTGTAAACATGCTGACGTTTACACAGTGACGAGGAACAGAACATGATCTCATCTGTGTACAGAGATAATAAACCACACAGAAACGGACCAAAAATGGCTCATTTTATCGATAAGTCATTTTGACATGCGCAAGTATTTAAAATATTGATTTATAAAAATAACATATGCTTGTGGAATTGTTGTATGTGTAGTTCATACAGTAGGTTTTTGTACATAGGAATTTACTTTGTCTTCTTAAAGTACAATTAAAGTTATATTTCATTAATATCCTGTGATGTAATAAGGGTATTTTTATTAAGTGGCATTAACTACTATATAATAGGCATGGGCCGGTATAAGATTCTGACGGTATGATAACCTTGGATAAAAAAATCACGGTTTCACGGTATGACGGTATTGTGATTACTGCACAGAAATATATTCTTTTTAAATGTCTGGCTGAAAAAACAAAAGCTTTTTACCCCCATGAACACAGTATATTTTATTTTGAGAAACATTTAAAATATTTTGGGGCAGTAAACATGTCAGGCTAAATAATGTGAATTATTGACTTCAGTGGTCTTCATTTGTTTCAAAAAGACAGATGTCTTTTTGTGTAGAATAATAATAATAATAATAATTCCTTACATTTATATAGTGCTTTTCTGGGCACTCAAAGCGCTTTACACAATGGGGGGATCTCCTCATCCACCACATGTGTGCAGCATCCACCTGGATGACGCCACGGCAGCCATTTTGCGCCAGACCGCACACCACATACCAACTGATTGGTGGAGAGGAGACAGAGTGATAAAGCCAATTATGATATGGGGGTGTTAGGAGGCCATGATGGACAGATTTGGCCAGGATGCCGGGGTTAAACCCCTACTCTTTTTCGGAGAACATCCTGGGATTTTTAATGACCACAGAGAGTCAGGACCTCGGTTTAATGTCTCATCCGAAAGACGGCGCGCACAGAGCAGTATAGAGTCCCCGTCGCTATACTGGGGCATTAGGACCCACACAGACAGCAGGTTGGGCGCCCCCTGCTGGCCTCACCAACACCACTTCCGCCAGCAACCTAGCTTTCCCATGTGGTCTCCCATCCAGGTACTGACAGGGCACAGCACTGCTTAGCTTCAGTGGGCGACCATGTGAGAGTTGCAGAGAGCTAGCTGCCGGCTAATAACAACACTGTATGGTGTAAATAACATTTATAAATAACATTTATGGTGTTATTACAGTGGGATAAGGTAAAGATGTGGGACAGGTTTGTTGGTATGGGTATAGGTTTAAGGATGGAGATGGGTCAACTGTCTAATTATAACAAAATGTTATTACAGATGTAATTATTACACACAGATCATTTAAAACGTGACGTTACAGAAAACTAAAGTCCATTTATCTAGAAAATGATCAGTATATCTATATTTCACTCAAGTGTGCTTAAAATTAAGTGTACAAATCATTCTAAAAGTAAACTAACATTGATTTAGTGTAGATTTATTACTATAATTATCAATGTTAAATATATTTTCATGACAATATTGTTATTTTTTTCAGGATTATTTGTTGAACTCAAATGCAATATATCCTGGATCTGTGTTTGAAATATCACTCCTTAGGTCACAAGCTCTGCATGATATTGTGAGTATCCTCTTCTGCATTTCAGTGAGTGGGATGCTGAGGACTGTGTGAAACCACAGCCAACTCTGAACCACACCTGTTAAAGTGGGAGGCAATGCTTATGAACTTTTTAAGAACAAGGCACAATTTGTTCTCTGCTCATATACCCACTGCTGAGGATGGTTTAGTGATAAAACAGCACTAAAAAGATACCCTGAAAGATATACTTTTTGCTGAAAGATGAAACTTCTGTGGTCAGAGCAGAATTTAAGTACTTTCTAGAACAGTTTGTTCTGGTTGTACTCGAAACCACATCTGGGCATGTGTTCATCCGTGTACGTGCTGCAAAAAAGAGCGGTTTGGGACTGTCCAGAGAATGTTCTTCTGCCTCCTTGTGGCCAAAGATAGAGTTTATCTGAAGTCATGCAGATCTGTGCATGGCATTCATTATCAGCTCAAGGTCTCATTCAAACACAATTGAATGGAAATGTCATGTTTAACATTGTGAAAATGGCCTGCAGATGCACATCAATGGCCTACAGAGGCAAATGATATATTAGAGCCAATAGCTGGACTGTCCAATAGGGCCTATAAAATCCACAATAGACTTTCTGCATGGACACATTATTGTTATGCTCTCTAATGCTTTATCATTTTGCAACAAACGGATGTTTGCTGTTACCGACTTTTAAAAACTGCAATAGACCGAGATCTTTCTTTTATATATTCACATAAGCCTGGAATGAGATCCCACAAGATCGAAAAACAATACCAACATTGAGACTTTTTAAAAAATCCCATGCTCTCTCATCTGATGGTCAATTATCGCTGTAGCCACTTAGATAATAGCCTGTCTCTCTTTATTTTTGTCTCTCTTTAAAGTTTGTATTGTTCCCATGTGTTGATGGATGAGATGGTAAGTGTGTCTGTATGTTTTTATGTTCTGCAGAGCAGGAACCAGCTAAAAAAACAGCATTCATGCTGAGTCAGGCCCGATTATCTTTTAATCTTTTTCTGTTTAATAATGATTGATAAATAAATAAATCTAATATATAATAAATAAATAAATCTGTACATGGACAAAAAATAATTGCCCTTATGGAACTGTTATAGGCAATATAAGAGCTTACTCTTACGCCTTTGTTTAACTTTTACGTAGACACACACTATAAGATGTGTGTGTAAAAATATGTACTATGTTAATTAAAAACAAAACAAAAAACAAAGTACAATTTTTTAATTTTTTTTAAATATTGACTTTTGACTTGTGTATTGCATAAATGTCCTGTTACTGGTCATTTTCCACCAAGACATTTTCAAGTTTTATATAATTGTTTTTTACCATGCATTGGCAACCAACAGTGATTTTTTTAGTTGATTCAAAATTATTATCAACAGCTTAGAAATAAGTAAAATATTCTGCAAAAGCATCAACATTTCTTGGTATTTGCATGTTACATGTTATATTCTAGTCTTAACCATATAAATCAACCTTTAGCATGAGATTTTGTATAGCCAAAAATGCGTATCTTACATTTAAAGTTTAATTATTTATCTTTCACAACTCAAATCTGCAAAAATATAGTCATTTAGTAGCATGAAAATAAAAAATATATTTGCTCTAAATTTTATAAACTGTAAATAAATCATAATAAATGTGGTTTTATTTAATCACATTAAATTAAAATAATAATAATTAAAAAAATACAATACAATTCTAATCTTAAATTTACACTTTTTTTGACAGTGTTTAATCTAAACCCATCTTAAAACGATCATTTGTATATTTGATTTTTGCCATGTAATATCCAAATGTGTTTGTTTGGGCAGAACTAAATAAAGACACTAAAGTGTCTGCTATGTCTTTATCAACAGCTTGATTAATCAGCAGAGGACAGTATATTGGCACCATCATTTAATATGACACTCTGATATAACAAACTGCAGCAGCTGTTGCGTATTCATGTTATGAACTCTTGAGGGAATCTGATATTCCTTATACCCTTATAGTTCTTAGTAGGTCATATTTTGGTTGAGTGGCATTTAGAGACGCAAAGCCTGAAATGCAGTCTTGTATTCTCATTCAGACCGTAGTTTGCATTCTGCATAACTGGGTCTGTTAGTTCGGAGCTCTGGAGACTAGGAAGGGACAGGATGTTCATACTTTGCAAATGCATAAATGTCTTCACGGTTTTGACTGCAGCTGCCAGTGTGCACTCATACTGAAAGTCCACACAAGTTTAAGCACAGGAGTCTTAACTGTGGAAGTTACATATACTGTTGATTTAGACAATACAGCACTTCTTTACTTATTTAAGCTTTTGCTTCAGAATAATGCACTTGCTCTCTTCTAATTGTCAAAAATGATCATCTACAGCCTTCAAAGCATTTATTTTCACATCATTTTCTGATGCTGATGGCACAGCTGGGGTTTTGTGTAAGCTTTTTAGTGACTTATTCACTATAGACACTACTGTTGCAGACATTTTAGGCCTCTAAACTTTGCACCAAAAAAAAGAACGCAAGTTTTAAGTCAGTTATTTTAACTTTTGGAGTAATGTTTCAGTAGGGAAACATTTCCGAACTCACAACTTTGTTGTGTCTTGAAGACGTTACCACAACTCTTCTGCATTAAGTCTCTTACAGCTCTGTTTCTTTATGATGATTCTGAAATCAGATCTCTCCATTACCCATGACTGCTCAAAAGACTTCTTGTGCAAACAAAACTCTCACTGGATTATTATAATTAATAGCAAAAATAATGTTTGGAATTGTAAACTGATATTTCCTATGATGAAAACAGAAAAAAAAATGTGTTGGTGATAATACTAGTGGCTGATGACTTTTGCACAGCACTGTACATATGCCAAATACTTTTTAACTGCACTTCTCTTTTCCTGGAGAATGATTCATAGGCCTTTTTAATTTCCTCAGAAACCTCTTTTAAGTAGTTTGGTGTCCACAGAACCAGTATCAACCAGACATTTCTGAGGAAACGATCAGTGCTACCCATAATGCTTGTCACTTAAACACATGCCGATTTAACCATTTCATAAATCATTGGCATTTTAGTTATAATAATCCAAAGTTTCAGTCACATCGAGCTTGCCGTTTGTGTGCCTGTAAACACTGTTATTTATAACGTTCAGCATGTCAGATCATAAAATGCCCGTCAATGTCGTTTCATTGGATTTCAACATGTTATAAAAACCTTTTCTGGATGAGACCTATTTAACTCTGCGAACATCTGCTGTATGCACCCCCCTGTGACTTTTAAAAATAAATAACTTTAGGGAATTGTTAACCTTTCATCCCAAAGGAGTCCTAGACAAGAGGCAAAACAAATGGAAAACTGCGAGCGCGCAGGCAGTGCATTTTTCCATGATCTGCAAAGACGATATGCCACATGTCTATACATATTCCAGAAGTGGAAAGATTTTTAACTCTTTGGGAACTGGGAACGTGTGCGTTTCTAAGATTAATGACATGGGATATACAGAATATTTACCTTGGATACTAAAACACTGGTGCCTTTTTCAATTAACCCAAAATGTTGTATGAATTTCTAAGTCAACAACATCTGGGCTGGAAAGTGTAAGAAATTAATTCCCCAAAGTATCATTCTGTGTAATGCAGGAATCTGTAATGCATTCTCAAATTTAAGGATTTATAATACAATACAATACAATATTTATTTATAAAAGACCATTTAAAAACAACTGAGGTTGACCAAAGTGCTGTACATATAGGAGTACTAAAGACAGAGAAGAAAGCAGAATGTAAAAGAAACATTTAACAAATAAATGGAATAAAACAATAATCAAGGAGTATTAAAAGCGAGAGAGAATAGATAGGTCTTTAAAACAGACGTAAACACAACAGTGGAGGGGGAAAGTCTAATGTGAATTGGTAGACTGTTTCAGAGTTTAGGACCAGGAACAGCAAACGCTCGATCACTTTGTTTTTTAAGGCTCGTTCTAGGGACGGTGAGTAGATTGAGATCATAAGATCTCAATGATCGAGAGGGGGTATACAGACAAAGCAAGTCTGTAAGGTACTGAGGAGCAAGATTATTGACAGCTTTGTAAACAAATAATAATTTTTAAAAATCAATTCTGTATTTCATGGGTAACCAGTGAAGTGCAGTTAAAATCTGAGTGACTGACTCATGTTTGCGGGTGCCAGAGAGTAGTCCAGCAGCTGCATTTTGTACCAGCTGCAGGCGAGAGAGAGAAGACTGGGAAATACTAAAATAGAGAGAGTTACAGTAATTCAGACGTGTTGTTATGAAGGCATGAATCAATGTTTGAAAATTTCTCTGGGATAAAAGTGGCTTGACTTTAGACAGTTGTCTGAGATGGTAAAAGCAAGATTTTACGACAGTACCGATCTGTTTGTCAAATTTTAAGTTTTCATCATTATTGCACACTGGGTAATATGTGGGGCCAAAGATCCCACCCTGACATTTAAGAGAGAATTTTCTTTGTGCCCAAATACAATTACTTCCTTTTTTTTTGTTTAAATGAAAAAAAATCTTTGAAATAAAAGGAAGATTAGAAATAGGCTGAAAATTAGAGAAAGAGGCTGGATCGAGGTTTGTTTTTTTAAGATATGGTGTCACTACACCACATTGGCAAACACAGTAACTTTATGATGTCTTATGCAAAAAGTAGGACAAATAATTATGTTCTGCATTTTCAACTTAACCACCATAGTCTGAGGAATCTTGTATATGCTTGATAGGAGGCTTCACAGAACATGTGCTGCCATGTCCACTTATTATGATCAGTTTGGACTTGGTTCTTTGTGATTGGCTCTAAAGCAATCAGGTGTACTGAGTTATCAAAGTTGACAAGTGGAACAATTTAGGAATGTCGTAATATCTTTTGATTGATTGTGGGATTGTTCTTGTTCCTCTGACAACACTAAACCCAAGACTCATACCTGATTTGGTTGCTTTTGAGTTAGTAGCACCCACAACTCCTATGTGCATTTAATTACCAATATGCTATTTATTCATTTTGGTTCCATACATGCTACAGTACATATCATTTTAATTGTCAATAACACCTGAATTTGGGCAACACAGTGGCGCAGTAGGTAGTGCTGTCACCTTACAGCAAGAAGGTCGCTGGTTTGAGCCTCGGCTGGGTCAGTTGGCATTTCTGTGTGGAGTTTGCATGTTCTCCCTGTGCTCGCGTGGGTTTCCTCCAGGTGCTCCGGTTTCCCCCACAGTCCAAAGATATGCGGTACAGGTGAATTGGTTAAGCTAAATTGACCGTAGTGTATGTGTGTGAATGAGAATGTATGGATGTTTCCCAGAGATGGGTTGTGGCTGGAAGGGTATCCGCTGCGTAAAACAAATGCTGGATAAGTTGGCAGTTCACTCCGCTGTGGCGACCCCGGATTAACAAAGGGACTAAGCCGACAAGAAAATGAATGAATGAATGAATGAACACCTGAATTTGTCATGACCTTCTGCAAGGTTCTTCTTGCTGAGCGAATCATTGGTACAACCCTCCCTACTCTCCAAGAACTGTACTTATCCAGAGCGAGCAGAAGGGCTGCCAGAATCACTCTGGACCCCTCACACCCAGCACACTGCCTCTTTGAACTGTTACCTTCTGGTTGACGCAACAGAGCACTGCGCACCAGAACAGCTCGACACAAGAACAGTTTCTTCCCACAGGCAATCCATCTCATGAACACTTGATGATAATAATCGTGGAACCAACATCACTACTTGCAAAACACTTTTTACACACTCATACACTAATTTAGCAACACACTTTACATGCCAATTTGCACATATAATGTTGTATATAGTAATACACCTGTACATACACTTGTCAATTTGTATATTTGCATTTAACACTAACTTCTATTTTTTGAACATATTTATTATCTGTTTTTTTGTCCTGTCTCTGTAATTCTATTGCACTGTCACAAAAACAAATTCCTCGTATGTGTGAACATACCTGGCAATAAAGCTCTTTCTGATTTTGAAAAAAAAAAACCTATAAGAAGGGTTTCTTCCTTGTAAGTGCACATTAATAACCAACTGCTCAATGCAAGAAATCAGAGTGAAAGAAGTACAAGCCTTAACCCTTTCTTGCTAGAACAAAAAAAAACTAGATCAAGCCCATTAACTTTATTAATCAATGTATTGCTACCTGCATCTAGCAAGTTTAATAACTCCATAAATGTGATTAACAAAGTCAAACCAACAATACCAAAATGTGCTCATAATGCACAATTTTAGCACTGATTTTTACTCACTGACAGGTATTGTGAAATTGCTGACAAATCAGAGACAGATCGGTTCACGTCACTGATAATAATCAGAGAGAATTGCAGATGTGTCATCTGATGCTCATGAAATATTTGGCATCTTGACCTGTCTGATTTAAAATCCTGCTGTATAAGAAGAGTTCTGACTGAAAAACACATCGGCAATAATCTACAGCCAATGAGAGAACAGGATACATGGACTTTTAGGAGGAGTATTTCTATTCCTTCAGTTTCGAAAAAGGCTTCTGCTCTAAGAAATGGAGGAAAGTTTGGTCAAACTCATGTCTTTTTGATGTTTTGTCTAAGCTGTAGAACAACAGGGTACCATTTCCATTCCTGCTCAAGAACTCTGATTTCACCCGTGATCTTGTATTACTTTCTTACCATTTCTCGCACGTGATTGAATCGGAGTCAGAATTAGAATAAGTTTTATTAGCCAAGTCTGTGCACAGACTTTTTTTGTGGTGTAAAGGAGCTCAGGGTACATACGTACATAAATATCAACATAAGAAGACAGAAGGACCTTTAAATTAGTGTGAAATTAAGCAAACAATAAAATGATAAAATTATGTACATACATCTAGATCAGAGATGCCCAAAGTAGGGCCCGCAGGTTGGCCCATTGTAAGCTTTGATCTAAAATGCCATCTGAGAGGAGAGTGAGAATGAGGGAGACGATTGGGGCGAGATCGTCATTTCTTTAACCGAGATCGTCATTTCTAATTTGACATAACTTTTTTTGGTTGTTTTATTGTTGAGCTACAAAAAAGCAAACTGGAATTAATTGATTCAATTAAATGTTGTAAATGAATCATTTTTAAAAATGTAAATACTGTCATTTAATGGACTATGCAGAAGACATTGGAAAACAAATCAAGGCAGAAACTAATGTAACTGTTTTTTTTTCTTTCTTTTTTTTTTCTTTCTGGGTTTTCACCTTTTTTTTTAATTAGATAGGACAGTAGAGAGAATTGACAGGAAAGCATGGGGAGCAGAGAGAGGGGAAGGAATGGCATAGAACCACGAGGCGGAATCAAACTCAGGTTGCCGCTAGCACCGGAGTGCATGTGTCAACACACTAACCACTACACCACTGGTGCCGACAACTAATGTAATTCTGTTATAAATGAGATTGTTTTGTTTCTACTGTAGAAAAGTTAATTATAAAATGTTTAAGAAATTACTGTATTAGTTAATATAAAGCAATGTTTTCCAGTCATTTTTAAATATGATTAAATAAATTAAGAACTTACCCATGGGAACTAGCCCCAATCAGGTTTGGAAAAAGTTTTGGCTCACCTGATCTAGATGGTTTACACACAATATGTGCACTGTTGACTGTTTTAACAGTATAAATAAGAAATTAAACATAATATTAAAATGGGGGTGTCATGTTGGTGCAGTGAGTAGCGTGATCGCCTCACAGCAAGAAGGTCACTGGTTCGAGCCTCAGCTGGGTCAGTTGGCATTCCTGTGTGAAGATTGCATTTTTTCCCCGTGTTTGCCTGGGTTTCATCCAGGTGCTCCGGTTTCCCCCACAAGTCCAAAGACATGCACTATAGGTGAATTAGGTAAGCTAAATTGTCAGTAGTGTATGTGTGTAAGTGGGTTAGTGATTAAGTGAGTATGAATGTTTCCCAGCAACAGGTTGCAGCTGGAAGGGCATCCGCTGCATAAAACATACTGTATGGTGGATAAGTTGGTGGTTCATTCTGCTGTGGTAATCCCAGATTAATAAAGGGACTAAGCCGAAAAGAAAATGAATGAATGAATATAACATTAAAATATGTATTTGCAATATGTGTTTGCAAATAAGTGGCTTTAATGGTTTCAGAAACTGTAAATGCTAAGGGAACTGTGTAATGCCCATAAAAAACAGATAGTAACTGATGCGATAGCTATTTCAGTTGGATATAAAGGAAAAAATACTATTAAAACAATAAACTGTTTTTCGTTTGGTTGTGAAAGTAGACAAAGGATTTAAGTGCTTCTTCCTACTGTATATGGTAAAGTCTTGCTTTGACTTGCTATGCTCAACGGTCATCTGACAACTTTAAAAATAATGCAGATTAAACAAATTATAATGCCTCTGTCATTAATTTGTTTGTTTAGGTTGCAGAACACGAGGAATTGCTCCAATAACATCAAGTTTGTCAAAATTTGGAGAAACACCAAACACGTGACTCACTTTAAGGCTGTCCGTCATCACAATTTCAAGAGCGAG
Source organism: Danio albolineatus (assembly GCA_903798035.1). Lineage (NCBI taxonomy): Eukaryota > Metazoa > Chordata > Actinopteri > Cypriniformes > Danionidae > Danio > Danio albolineatus. Next base: position 1,975,553 of record CAIGQQ010004846.1, read on the forward strand.
TCAAGTTACATATTATTCTGTACTATACACAATATAGCTAAGTTTTTTAAAATAAATGAATCAGTTGATCTGTTTGCATAGTTTAAAAAGAGTTATTAATTGATGGTTGAGCCCATGATGATGTCTGAGAGGACATTGTTGCACTGCAGTGATGTCGAATGACATAAATCTATCACCATCTACTGAAAAACTAAAAGATGTAATGTGCGGAAAATTATAATTCCACTTCCTCACGCAGTGAGGTGATACAAACAGTACTGAACTAACTGTTGTATAAAACAATAAAGTACATGCAACTTTTACAGTCAACATCAGTTCACTGATCCCACTTTGAGGAAACTTTGCACTGAAAAGAAAAGAATTGGATCAAGAACGACATCAGATGAGTTCACGGATGAGTTCATGCCGTCTGCTTTGTCTAACATCTTTGTGACATTTGTTTCCAGTCATTTGTTGCTTTTTGTGTCCAGTAACTTGTTCCTGAAAACAAAACAAAGACTGACCGCAACCAAGCTCATATGTCAAATAATACAGAGTTGCATGACGTGCTATTGTGCAACTGCAGACTGTGGTAAATAACTCAATTACAGCAACATACCATTATTATCACATTGTCAATCTTGTTTTTGACACACAGGGCCAAGCCTCAACTCTTATGAAAAAATAGTATAAATAAGTTAATTTTATGAAGTATACTTAAATAATGGGGAAGTATGTATTTAAGTATACAGCGAGCAATCACTGTTAACTATTTCCTGCAGAATCTACTATAAATTACTCAACCCAGGCTCATTCTGAAAACGTACCGCTATATACATTGCTGGAGATTACAAAATACATCCCAGGAGCTACTTTTTTTTTGCAGTTTTGCAGTTTTTCTTTGCATGATTCCACTAGAAGCCGCTGTGTACGCTTTTTCAGATCTCAAATATCTCTCGTTAGAGCCAGTCATGCTTGCTGTTCTCATGTTAATTCACCAGAGACCGCTGTCAACTGACTGACTGATCGACTGACCCACCCTCCTCCTTCCCTAAACCCAACCAATAGTATTTTAAAAAAGCACCGATTGACCCGCCCACCCACTTCCCCAAATTCAACTGACAGTTTTCAAAAGCAATCATGAAAAAGAGAGCCCTCACCTGATTTTTTTACCACATTTTCTGATTTTAACATATTCCCACCATGTTATTTACTTGTTTATTTTTGATTTCTGTTTTTGTCTTACCCGCTTTCTGGAACCGTTCCTCACTGGACTTGAACCCAGTCATCATGATCAACTCATCTCTGAGTCTCAAGTCCACCGACATACATGGCGAGCTACTGGACAAACTGGTAACAGTGGGAAAGCCATTCATACGGAGGTAAGTGGTCAGCTGGTAAATGTGAAAAGGAACAGCGTCATACCGCCCCATAGCTTTCGTTTTAAAGACAAAATGTAGCCATACAAACTTCTGACTGCATAATTCGCGAACTCCAGAAATGTATATAGGGCTAAGTTTTTTTTAGAATGTGCCTATGTTGAACTTACTGTAGATAAATTACAGCAAAAATACTGTATTTACATTTACAGCACCATTTATCTGTCTCTATATGTATGTACAGTATTGTATCTTACTGTAAAATATAGTTATTTACACAATGCAACGTTAAAATACAGTAACGCACTGCATAACTGTCCTACCAAAAAAAAAACAGTTCATATTACAGTAAAATACGGTGTAATTTACAAAAACTCTTAACAGTTTACTAACATCTCTGTACTACACCTGAATTCTGCTTGGGACTACTTTTTAGGTGTACTGTAAGTGTAGCAATAGTAAACTTTAAAGGCCCGTGCACACCGAGACGTTTTTTGCTCGTGTTTTCGGTCGACGTTTGACGCCTCGTGACTAAATAAAGGGCGCCAATGTGATTGTGCACACTAGCGCGCAAAACACCAGGCGTAAAAGCGTCATTTTTAAAGAAACGCCTCATGCTCGTTTTTTTGTTTTGACGCCCCGCGTCAAAACCTTCTCCACCAATCAGATTGCGACTTTTGTTCACGTGTACGGAGCCGCTGAAGTTACGGTAAACACCCCTCGGAGGCGCTCAAGCGCAAAACTGTCAATGCGAGCGCAGATGCCCAGAGGCGATATGAACGTGGAGCTGCTTATTGCACTGGTGAACAATAATCATTTCTTCATCGCTAGAGCTGCTACTTGAACCATCCATGTTTTGCCGATCGCAACAACAAGCGTGTAAACTTCCTCTTTTCTTCTTCTGTGTAACAAGCGGGTGTCAGAAGCTTGGCGCCACCGTGTGTGCCATCTTATGTCAAGGAGTGATTTTGCATGCTCTTCTGCTCGACGCCAGAGAAAATCGCTTGGGCTTGAATGCCGACGATAAACGCAAACGAAAAGCGTCCCGGTGTGTACGAGCCTTAAGAGGACAAATAGTTAACCATTAGGGTTTTCATTTTTACTGCAAATGAACTTGCACTAGTAGTTTACTTTAGGAATACTTATAGTAAATAATCAGTTTGTGAAAGAAGTAGTCATGAGTCATGTGGCCAAGGATGGTGTTCCATGCTCAGAATTTGGACTCAGCATTCAAATTCCGCCTGAACCGAAAGTTGCTGAAACCGATATTTCAGTATGCTGATGTACTTCCAACTGAAATGGAATGTTGAGTAGGGCGCAGAGCTTTCTTCTGCTCATCATTCCGTCACAGCAAATTTAACGGTAAGAGAGGGTAATATACAGTTGCTAAGGAATGCCTTAGATTGACTTCAACAGGTCCAAAGGTGGAAGCAAATGAACAGACTTTCACTGAAAATGACCACAACAAAGAAACTTTTTCAGTGGATTAACTTGCACAGATTAATTATTCCTCTTAAGAATAAGAATGTAGATGAATGAAGATTGTACACTTTTCATTACAAACATACTTTAACCCATCCAATCACACACACAGTAGATATTTAAAACATTAAATGCACAAACAAGTATGTGTTACTATAATTTAATTGCAGTTTAAATATAAAATTTGTTGTTACATCATTACCGCATTTGAATTATACCGACAATTGGTATGGAAAGCAACTAAATGTCTTAGACTTCTCTGTCAGTGTAATTTCCATTTCATAGAAATACATAAAAAGTAGATGGAAAGTATACTTTCTTTAGAGAAGAGCAGACTTGAATAAACATATTTTTGTTAGGGAGGTCATGAACTCTCTGTGAAATAAAGCAATAACAGTAAAGTGTAGATAGCAGACTTGTTTACCACAGATAAAGCCAGTATTGTGGATCACTTTTCTTTTCTGTAAGGCCATGTATTGTCTAATCAGTCTTGTTTACGATTCTCAGGCCCAGCGTTGCTCACCATAACATCAGAAGTGCCCATGAACCTTGTCTTGTTTCACTTCTGTTGTCTGAGCTCTGTAAAAAACACATCGCTCTCTTCTTAAGACAAAACAACAAGTGGAACTGAAGAGCAGTGCGTTTGGTTCCTTAGTAAAACAACAGTACTATACCAAGATCAAATATCTGGGTAAACTAAGCTGAATTGGGTAAGCTAAATTGTCCGTAGTGTATGTGTGTGAATGAGAATGTGTGGATGTTTCTCAGTGATGGGTTGCGGCTGAAAGGGCATCCGCTGCGTAAAACAAAATGCTGGATAAGTTGGCGGTTCATTCTGCTGTGGTGACCCTAGATTAATAAAGGGACTAAGTCGACAAGAAAATGAATGAATATAATATAATATAATATAATATAATATAATATAATATAATATAACAATATTGCACAATCAACCCAATGACAATGAACTGTTGGAGATTTATTGCCCAATTTATAAAGGTCTTTTTGCGCACTTTTTTTTTTGCTAAGGTCAAAGGTTGCTCCAAACGTCCAATAGTAACCTCAGTGTTCTGCAAAGATGATTAACACTGTCCTTGGAGCCTTCGCTACTCAAAATGAACATCATAAACAAGGGTCGCTCGGGCTGTAAATCACTGTGGTTTCCTGTAGTGGCGGCGTTATAATGTCTGTCCTGTCAGCACAAAGGAAATAGAGAAGGGTCAAACCTCTCTGCTCGCTGACCCAAGTGAAACCCAATGCTCCAGTGGCCCAGTGCTGTTATTCGGCGGATGCACAGCTGCCCTACTTACACCGAACAAAGGTTACACGGCTGTGATGTAACAGGTCATGCTCAATTCTCATATTAATGGTGCAATAAAGACTTTATATTTACTTAACTACTGGAACAAAAAAGTTACTTTAGCTTAGAATCATTTAGAACTGTAGATTGGTTGCATTTAAAATTTTTAACATTTTGTTGTGCTAATTTGCATATTTCTTGCACCAAAATCTGAATATTGGATAAAGTCAGATTCCTTAACATACTAGAGTAAACGGTTTTCAGAGCTGGATGTTTTCACTTCATAATTCAGAAAAATAATAGAATCAAAATAAAATGAAGAGACTTTTGCATGTGAACTCTTCATTCATTCATTTTCATCATCAAAAAAATGATGAAAATGAATGAAGAGTTCAGATGCAAAAGCCTCTAAATGTTCACAAAAGCCAATGAAAAGAACCTATTTGTTGACATAAAAATAAAATGACTGAACCTGCAGACTAAAGTCGATGAGAAAAGTAAGAATTTTAGAAGAACATCTCAGATGGCATTCAGAGGCTTTTGCATCCGAACTCTTCAAATGTAGAATCAAATGTTGTATATAACCATACACATTGTCTATAAACAAATCCTTTTGTTAAAACCTTCGGAGTAGAGATTTGAAATTTAAAGAAAAAAAAAAAGTATTGAACTGTATTTAATTATTCTATAGTGGTGGTGCTCAACCCTGTTCCAGGAGATCTACCTTCCTGCACAGTTCAGCTCCAGCCCTAATCAAACACAACTGAACCAATTAATTAGGACCTGAACAGCACTTGATAATTACAGGCAGGTGTGTTTAATATGGGTTGCAACTGAAGTCTGCAGGAAGGTAGATCTCCAGGAACAGTGTTGAGCACCCCTGTTCTATAGTGTATTTAAGTGCTGCTAAGGTGAAGATTTGTGGCTCAATGCAGGGGAATTTTCACTCCTTTAAAGAGCCCCTATTATACATTAAAAAGGGTCATATTTTGGTTTTGGGGGTCTCCAACAACAGGCTAATATGCATGCATGGTCAAAAACACTTTCATTGTCTTAAAATTTGCATTTATTTTTACCTCATTATCCCAGCGACTTCTATATGAATCGTTCAGTGATTAATTTGTTCCAAAACCCCTCCTTAGCGCGATGCTAATCTATGCTGATTGGACTGATGACCCAGTCTGTTGCAATTGGTCGACATCATTCAGCGTGAGAGAATGCCCACCACGGCTTATCAATACTGAAGTAGTCATAGTGTGTGCTTGAGCTAATCTGCCAACACTCGTTTTTCCCGAGAGTCGCCCGTATTTCAGACACCTCACCCCCGAAACTAACCCCTCGGCCTACCAGCATATTGCTCTATTCTTAACCATAAGTAAAAACAGCGACACACATGCAGTATTAGTGCACACAGCGGCAAAAGCTGAACCATTATGAAACAGGACCGCCGCACGTGTGTAGGAGAGCTGATGTGGCCATAGCAACGACAAACAGCAGAGGAACACGAGTTCACAAACGCATTTTAATCTGTAAACGAAGGGGCACGCGTCACGTTTACAACGTGCTTTTAGACGTGAAATGAGAATACAAGTTAACCAGATACACTACAAGCAGTTACAAGTTACAAAACACAATTGCGCACAAATGAGCGGTGCTTATGTTTCGTATTCACGGCATGGCGAAACGGCTAAAGACTCCTAATCACAGCAATTCGTTTGAGGAACTATAAGTCGACTCTTTTATAGATGAATCAATAGTTTTTAAACACTGTGCACTTTCAGATTTAAGCCTCAGCTGGATATTTCACTTCACTTACAGCAGTGTTACACACTACATGCAAGCTCATTTTCAAAAAAACATAATAGGGGCTCTTTTAAAATATGTATTGTAACTTTTACAAAAGTAACTTAACAATTTGAATGTTTCTCTTAGACTGAAAAACAACACAACGAAAAGCAAAAAATGGCAAAAAAAACAATATAACCTAATGCAAAAATGTTGATCTCTAACTATCAATATAACAGAATCACTCAATAATTAAACATCATGCCTTGCTTTTCTTGCGTGTTTTTATTGTACATACATGAAATTGTTTACAGCAATTGACAGTTGCTGGTGAGTTTGTACGACAGTCACCTCTGTTATCCCCCCTGAGAGAAAGATGAGACCTCAGGGACATGCATCTGGGAAATCTTGTATCCGAGTAAACACTCTTCCCTGCACGTACCTGCTATGAAGACTCCTCTATGCAGACTCACTGTGAATCAGATTACAAGTAATGCAGACTTTGATGTCTTTTGCAGGAGTGGTATGACTGACTTTTTCGTTAGGCCAACAGTCATTGGGCAACACACTTAGTTTAGCTGAGTCAGGGCAATTTGTTTTAATAAGACTACAGTTCATGGTTTAATACTTTAGTTCACCTAAAAATGAAAATTGTGTCATCGTTTACTCACCCTTTACTTGTTCCGTCACAGTTTGAGTTTTATTGTTCTGTTGAATTCAAAAGAAGATATAATGAAGAATGTTGGAAGCATGTTGTCGCTTACTATTTGTTTTGCCTACTATGGATGCCAATGGTTACAGTTTTTTTTAAAAAACATTTTTCAAAATATATGCTTATGTGTTTAACAGAACAAAAATGTGAAACTGGTTTGGAACAAGTTATGGACGAGTAAATGATGACATTTAATTAAACTACCCCTTAAAATTAATATAAAAGGTGTTGTGGCTGTTTCACTGTAAACAAATCTAGCTGCAGTTCTCCAATGTCTGGAAACTAAACATTGAAATGCATATACGAAAAAAAAAATACTATGGAAGTCAATGGGTTTCAATTTAAATATCTTTTACTCACCGTCTGCTTGCTTCAAACCTGTTTGAGTTTCTTATGTTGACCCCAAAAGAGAATGTTGGTATCTAGCGGCTGACATCATTCATATGTAACCAAAGTCTGCTGGTTTTCAGAATTCTTCCAAACATTTTCATACATGTTAAAAACGTTTTTAATAAATGTAAAAAAAAAACTATGGAACCACCTGGGGTTGAGTGCATTTTAATTTGGGGTGAACTATCCCTTTAAATAGTCGTCATCTTTAAACGGGGTGCATTATAAAATGTGAAACGCAATATTGGCTCTATAAAAAGCTGTTGTGTCATCTCAAATCTCCGAATGATTTTGAAATGACCTAGTACTTTGGTCTTGTTGAAACCACTATTGCTTTTGTGCAAATATTAGCAAATGCTTTTATTTGATTCACTCTTTAGTTTGCACAAGTCATGAATAAATCCAATATTTGCTGAAATGCTATCAGTGGAAAAAGTACACTTGTACACTTTTTGACCCAAAGAAATAAGACATATTTGAAATGATCTAGCTGTGAACTAAATAACTGCATTATTTGACTACAATAGCTGATTCACACTGAAATGTGATGCTCCATTTTAAGGTAAAGGTGAAAGCAGCGAGCGCAGATGCTCCGCAAACAAACATTTAACAGTGTTTTATGTTGTGAGAAGACAGTAGGGGGTGGCTGAAAACTGTAAGCAAAAAACACCCTTGTACTCTGACCTAAACATCTGCTAATGTGTTCAGTGGTTAAAAGCAGGATCATTATTCGACAGCTGTTTTGCTCACAGGCTGCTTCACATTATCCTAACAAACAAATCTTTGCAACACCGCCCTCTGGTGGACGCACAGCCAACTGTATGTGTCGCCTGTTATTTTTAAGTACACCCAAAACTAAAACATTCTGTCATCATTTATTTACTAAAACTTTACTGGTTTCAAACCTTTATGAGTGACTTTCTGCTGTTGAACACAAATAATATATTTTGAAGAAAGCGGGAAGACTGTAACCATTGACTGCCATAGTATGTTTTTTTCTCCTACTATGGGAGACAATGGTTACAGGTGTTTGGCTTGCTTCAAAATATATTATTTTGTGTTCAACATAAAAGATAATTATTTCCATACATGTTCCAGACCAGTTTGAGTTTCTGCTGTTGAACACAGAGATATACTGAAGAATGCTGGGAGAAAAACAGCCATTGACTTGCATTTTGTTCTTACTATGGATGCCAACAATATATCCAGAAATGTATTAAAGTTTAGAACCACTTGAGTGTAATGTTGAGTAAATTTTAGAAGAGTTTAAATGGAGGTCTGAGCCAGCTTCAGGTGGGTGGGACTTCAGGTCCGATACGTACATGAATTTTTTGGGTGAGTTATACATTTAACTTAAAGATACTGCAATTAATTTCCCACGGCTACACTCAAAACATGCTATATTATTTTAACTTTGACTTTGGTTAAGGCAGTTAAAATTATACGTAATATATAGGACGTAATATATATGTGTGAAAAAAAAAGTTAAGCAAACTTTTGGTAGCCAACAAGCATGTGCTTTGCAACTGAGAACTAACAGACCAGTCTTCAACTACAGGCTTTTCCGGGATATACAGGCACTTTGTATGTTGTAAAATAATTTGACAAAATGAAGTTTGTCCTGTTTAAACACCACAAAATATATATATATATATTTTACAAATATCCTGCTTGCACTCACCTGTACACTGGCAGCATGCAAATTTCAATGGTTTATGTTTTTTCTACATAGATTTCTGAAAAACAAACCTGACATTATTTTATTTAACAAAAACCCTAACTGTAACACATTCTTTTAACACTCGTCTCATATCTGTGTGCCAGAATAACAGATGAATCTGGAACAGTTATTAACGCTAATCTCATTAAATTATCAACCTTCGCAAATAAAATGTAGTTCACAAATCAACTGATTCAGATTATGTAGTTCATCCAAAATGAAGTCTTGATTTCCTCATCCTGCACTTGTTCCAAACACGTCGCAATTAAATAACTTGCATTTCAAGTTTAGAAATACATTTTTTGGGGTGAACTATCCTTTTAAACTGGGATAATGATGCAATCACTATGACACAGTAACTGCAAACCTCAACGTAACAAATTAAAAATTGGAGATGGAGACCAACTTATCCACAAAGTCAATTTATTTACTTTATCAGCATCCAAATGTTATTGTATGCCAACTGTAGAGCTGGTGTCGATCTGCTCCACGAGTACAGCTTTGGCCATAGCAGCTCTTCATGTGCCCTGCTGAAACAGACAGACTGTTAAAACCGGCATTAAGCAAAAAGGCTACATTACTGGCTGGTTAATTGACAGTTTGGCATTGTCAAGGCTTATATTTATATTTACAAGATGAGATAACGCAAACAGTCAAGAAAACAAATTTAAAATAAGACTGGAGATGATAAGCTCACATTTTTCAAACACAATTACTTCTGAAGAAAAAAAAAAAGAAAGGTGATGATTGTATTTCCAGCAATCAATGTTGTTTACTGACCTAGCGAAGTCTCCTGGCCTCTCTTTCAGACTCCAGAAGTGTCAGTACGTCTCCTTCTCTGACTGGGCCCTTCACGTTCCTGATGATGGATCGGTTGCTGTCATCCATGAACTCAACACGCACCTTTGAAAACATGCACAATGCAATTTGGTCACAAGAGACGCACAAGTCTTGAACATCCTTTAATAAATTAATAGTACATTTTTAAATGCGTTGAGTCTTAAAATACTTTCACAAATTATTTTACAATTATTATTAATAATAATATAAGTATTGTGTTAATTTGAAGTACATTTAGGGGTAAAAGTTGGCACTTTCTTTTGTTACCAACTAATAAATATCAATTCCCAAAAAATGTTTGTACAGTATATTTATCCATTAATAAAAGAAATATGAGTCTACATAATATTATACATCATAAGTTCGGAAACCCAATCAGTATTGAAACAAACACGTGTCCTGCCACAACGTTTCTCCCTTCTTGGTTTTTACCAGTTAAAATTTAAAAAGCAAAAATAAACATCTGAACATCTTTTGAAGCAAAAAAGACACAAAAATATATTGTCCATCTTTCAGTGACAAACAACATTTGTGTCCTACAGTGACTACATCATACAACTGTCGAAATAAGCGTCCATTAATGATCAAAATGATGTTTTGTATTCTTCTTTTGCATACCATGCTCAGCAAAATCGTCAAATTTAAACTTGTATAATCCCTGTAGTGACGACACAAACTACTTTAACCTGGCTTAAATTAACAAAATTTTAACGCATTTCAGAAAACAGTAGAACGTATTTCATTACGCCAAATGATCCTGAGCATCTCTGCTGTTCCACATGACACCTAACATGTGTGGAGTATGAGCTTACCTGGGTACACTGTCCCTGCGAGCCGGTTCTTCCCAGCACTTTTGTAACCTGTAACAAAGATTTTTCACATTATTTTAAGTGTCAGGGAACAAAACAACCACATATAAGCTGTTCGCGAAGCAAACTCCTATATAGCATGATGCTAGCGCTAACTAAAGGCCTGAAGACATGCACCGCTGTTTTCCTGCGAGTAGATGTGACACGATTATACGATTATTCAGGGTTCGTTTTCCTGAAAAAACTTCCAACATAACTGAATTTCATCTCACGAGTTCTAAATAGCGAATTTCGATGGTAAATATTAAATATATCGTGTTTTACATACTCTGGCGAGCTTGATGGGCTGCACGCGGCTGGCGTCCATGATTTCAGCTTCGTTCGGAAAGGAAGTCACGTGGTCCCGGTGGAATATTTATACCCACACACAAAAAGCATATTTTCAATTGATCGGTATTTACGATGAGTTACATGTTGAAACAGTTTATAATGGCACAAGTAGACTGAAAAAAATATTACTTTTTAATTGTTGAATTGCTTTTATATTTACAACAACTTGTTTCCGCTTCCGGGATCATGAGAGGAGTTTTTTTCAATCCGCGGATTTGGGAGACTTTTATGTTTACTGGGGTGTTTGAGACAGCAGCCCTCTTATTTTTAATCGTTAATTATAAATGTTATATTTATAAGTCTCAAAAATTGTTATTATAAAAAATATTCACATATGTTTATAATTTAAGTATTATTTAGTATTGCTGTTACTATATTTATCACTATGATAATTTGACAATCTAATGAACCTAAACTGAAATAAATATTTCTTATAGATTTCTATTCATATAATTATAAAACATTTCTTTTAAAACACATTTGATTGGATCTTTCATGTGGAGTTAACATGAGTGCATTAACAGTAGTAAATAAAGTCAAGTAGGCTATATAAATACATTTCTTTCAACATTTCATTTGTTGTATGTTAAAAAAAAGTACATGTCAACATATTATCGCTGAAATATTGAACTGTGGCTTATTTAAACTCTGCAGAGTTATATAACACAACTACAGCAGTAATGGCACAGAGGAATGTTGTTGGAATTACTATCACAGCAATATTTCACAAGAACCCTCAAAAAATATTTTACTGCTTGTTCAAACTACTTATATAAAATGAGCTGAATCAACACAATTCTTGAGGGTTTTTTGGGGCAACTTAATTGTTTCATGTTCAGTCTCCTTATATTTGTAAAATTCATTTTCCTGTCGGCTTAGTCCCTTTATTCGGTCACACTTTATTTTGACGGTTTGTTGAATTGGTCTCACTTTATATTAAGTGTCCTTAACTACTATGTACTTACATGTAAATATAATTACAATGTACTTACTGTGTTCATAATGTATTGCAGAACACTTGTGGTGCTCTTGAGGTGGGATACGGGTACGGTTAGAGACAGGTTTGGTGGTATGGGTAGGTTTAAGAGTGGGTTAAGGTGTAAGGGATGGGCAACAGTGTAATTAAAGATGAAAATACAGAAATTAGATACAGATGTAATTACATGCAGGTATTTCATCAAGCATAAGTACAGTGTATAAACATATATTTACACAATAAGAACAATGTAACTAATTATTAATTACAGCGTAAGTACATAGTAGTTAAGGCCACTTAATATAAAGTGGGACCGTTGAACTTAAGTAACATTGCATCTACATGCCAACTAATTCTCATTAGATTATAAGTAGACTGTTAGGTTTGGGTTTGGGTTTGTGTAAGCTGACATGTATTTGCAAAGTGTCTTATAGTCAGTTAAATGTCTGTCAAAGGACTGTTAAATGTCAGTATCAACAGATATTAAGCAGACAGTTTACTTATAATGTAATGTAATGTAAAACTGCAACACAACACTGGGAAATATCCATACACACTCATTCACCCACATACACTACGAACAATTTTTAGCTTACCCACTTCACCTACAGCACATGTCTTTGGACTCATGCATGGGGGAAACGGGAGCACCCGGAGAAAACCCATGCGAACACAGAACATGCAAACTCCACACAGAAATGTCAACTGACCCAGCCGGGGCTCAAACCAGCGACCTTCTTGCTGTGAGGCGACAGCGCTACCCACTGCGCCATAGTTCTGCCAATTGTAAAATCAAGTTAACCTTACCGATTTGTGTTGGGACAACATGAAGGAACTATGTGGAACTCTGCATTTTTGTACCATGAACAGTAAAAGCAACGACAGCCAATCAGAGTTCAGTTAGCAAAGTGCTTGAGCGTATTTATAATAAACATTCATTCATTCATTTTCTTGTTGGCTTAGTCCCTTTATTAGTCCGGGGTCGCCACAGCGGAATGAACCGCCAACTTATCCAGCATTTGTTTTACACAGCGGATGCCCTTCCGGCCGCAACCCATCTCTGGGAAACATCCATACATTCTCATTCACACACATACACTACAGACAATTTAGCTTCCCCAATTCACCTGTACCGCAATTTATGAAACCCACGCGAACACAGGGAGTATAATAAATAAAAATAGTGTGCATGCTAAAATTTATTGTTATAAAATAAGATATTACATTTTCTTTACAAGAAATTGTAGAAGTCCAGACACCTGTGATCTGTCAAGAATTTATATGAAATTAACCCGAGTTGCATAAATTGATTGCATTTTTACAGAGTATACTGAAACTGATATAAAATATTTCATTAGCCCAATTTAACGGTCAAGTCAGAAATGCAACAGTTCTCACTGCACTTCAACAGTTAACTATTATTACATGTAAATGTTTTTTACGTTCAAGGTGTTGTCTGATGATATCAGTGTTAAATAACACACAGAGAGAATATAATAGTGGAGGCAAGGCTACCGAACAAGATAAGTAAATTTTGGGATTAAAGGATTTTCATATTGGATTTGCGCTGAATTGTTTAAATATCAGACTCAGCACAACGCCGCAATCATATGTTGTTTAAAAGCAGCATAATTGGAAATTTGCTGTGAGCATTTAATATCCCCACACCTGCTATTTATCCTTTGCTATTCCTCCTCCAAGGGCTCAATCCTTAAATCACGACACTAATCCTCATGACTGTATTTTTAACTCTGCTGAGGACAGAAAGAACAGCAATGGGATTATGGCATCAGTGAGGTGGGGCAAATCCTAACTCTTGATCTTCAGTTGAGCTGAAACAAATACAGTTGCTTTTTCTTTCTGTCTTTTTTAGCTTTATTGCAAACTCTAAAAATCTAGAAGCAGTGGAATATGTTTTCTCCGTTTGTTTGGACATTTCCTTGAGGCTTCGAGCAGGATGTGTACAATCTGACTGTAGAATCCTTCAGTGACTCTTCTTAAGGATTTCTCAAGAGACGTGTTTCCTTCACACACATTCTTTGAGATTCAACTGCAAGAATGGACCAACCAAGAAGACATCTGAAAAAACTGAAAAAGAGACGTTCAAGTCTTTTCGCAAGCGCCAAACTCAATGCCAGCTTTTCGCAGAGTATAGAGGAAGAAGAGAGTGCCTTTCCTTTTTCACAAGACAGCTCTGTGAAACCCTGGACGTCAATGGATAACCTGGATACTCCATCACCTCAGAAGACTGACAGAAGAGAGCAAGAAAAGAGGAAAAGCAGCGAGGTCGAAGCGGCGAAGATGCCACACCGCCATTCAACTGTGATCAATGTTAACGTAGGTGGGAAAGTCTTCACAATTCCGAAACACCTGGCTGTCAGATACCCTAAAACCAGAATAGGAAGCTTAGCCCTGTGCAAAGATCCCATCAAGCAGCTCAATCTCTGCGATGACTATTGTGTGCTCACCAATGAGTTTTTCTTTGACCGAGATCCTACTTTCTTCCACTACATCTTCCACTTTTATTGTAGCAACGTGTTATGGGTAATGGAGAGTCTTTGCCCTGTCAACTTTGAGGAAGAGATGCAGTTTTGGGGCCTACATTTAAGGGACACCCCTCGATGCTGCCGGATTCTCTACGAGGAGAAAATAGATGAAATCAGAGATCAGCTGAAAGTGAACAGGGAGCTTATGGCGGAAATTGAGCCTAGGCACAGCGAGGAGGGTTTCAACAGTATGATTTTAGGTAATGTTCGCAAGGTGCTATGGGACCTGATTGAGAACCCTTACTCCTCGATGTCCGCTAAGGCCTTTGCTGTGTTCTCAAGCCTTTTTGTGCTCATCTCCATTGTGGCAATGACTCTCAACACTGTGAGCGAGCTGAAAGATTATAAAGTCTATGGCAGAACCTACATGGAGTGTGTGGAGATCACCTCCATTCTCTTCTTCACCTTTGAGTACTTCCTTCGCCTGCTGACGACTTGCAACATTAAGCATTTCCTGAAGAGTGCACTTAATTTTGTAGATTTAGTAGCTGTCATGCCCTACTTTATCCAGTTGGTTTTTGAGGCTTTTGCGGACCAGGAGGATCTCAGTGTCCAAGATGACCTGAAAACGATGGCGAGGGTTAGCAAAGTTAGCAAAATACTTAAAGTTGTCAAACTCATGCGGATCTTTCGCATTCTGAAACTGGCGAGGCACTCGACGGGCATGCGGGCTTTTGGTTTCACTCTTCGTCAGTGTTTTGAACAGGTCTGCTGTCTGTTTCTCTTCATCATCATGGGGATCTTCACCTTCTCCGCCCTCATGCACTCGGTGGAGCAGGACGTGGCAGGAACGCCGTTTAGCAGTATACCAGATGCCTGGTGGTGGGCAGCGGTGAGTACGTCTTAAATCTTCTACACCACAGGTAGTAGAAGTATAATATTATAAATATTATAATATAATATAATAAATATAATATAATTATATACTATATATAATTCATAAACATGGACAAAAATGTGTGAACACCCAAAGGCCACACCCATGGTGTTATAAGAAGATAAGCCTTACACCGTGTCCTTACAACACACAGCACGACAAGATTCCAGAAGCGACAAGCATTTTTTCTGTCTGCACCATTTAAACATTTAAACATTTAAACACCAGAACCATTCAGAAGTGCAGAATGGTGCACTGCACTCCCACTGACATGTACATCATTATAATCTAATTAATACACATTAAACCTCACTCACTTTCCTTCAGATTAGTCTCTGGTTCATCAGGTTGCCACTGCGTAATGAACCGCCAATTACTCTGGAATATGTTTTACACAGCGGATGACCTTCCAGTCGTAAGCCATTACAATCCCAGGGCTGGGAAACACCAACACACTTCGCCTTATTTAGTTTGTACAAATCACCTTTACTATGTTTTTGGACAGTGGGAGAAACTGGAGCACCCAGAGGAAACCCTCACAGACATAGGGAGAACTTGTAAATTCCGCACAGAACGCACTCCTGGTCCTCTCGGGACTCAAATCTGCGACTTTCTTGCTGTAAGGCAATCATGCTAACCAATCAGCCAGCGTGCTGCCCATATATAATAAGCCTTTTTAAAATGGCGTGCGCTTCGAGTCACAGTTCTAATGTCCATGTTTAAACTTTATATATGCTAGACTTCAGTATAGCAATAAATGTCATGTAAAATGGTATTCAAACTCACATTAGTAGCCTTTAACACTGAGTGAAGCTCAAAATCAGCACCTGAGGCGCTTGACATTGTCATAGTAGTTTATGATGTTGTTCAGCCATGACATTGCTGAAATATACACTGTTTCTAAAGCAGAAATTTCACATTTCAACAAAAACCAATTTTAAGATGGAAAAGACACCTATTATCATGTGTCGCAGCGTCGCGTCATGTGTAGTTAGGACACGGTGTTAAAACCAAGGCTATTATTAGGACAGTGCTGCTACAACAGCTTCCTCTATTTTGGGGAGGCTTTCAACTCAGTGTTTGAGAACATAGCTGTGGGGATTTGCTCTCATTCAGAGACAAGAGTGTCAGTGATGTCAGACACTGATGTGGGGCGATGGAGCAGGTGTACAGGGGACCCATGGTGATCAGGTTTTGTTTTTTATGTGTCAGTCTTTCATTCAATACTAACATTGTTATTTAAATGAAAAAAAAATGTTAAACTGTTTGTGCTTTTGGTTATTTAAATCAAGCTAAACTGAAATTAAATTAATTTGATGAATATTTTAAAGTTGCTTTAAAGGTTTTTAAAGAAAATTGCAGTTAATTATAATTATAGTTTTCATTTGTTATGAAAGAAAGTCAGTTATTCCACTAAATATGAATTTCTTAACTCTGAAGTTAAAACACTGATATTTAATGGCCTAAACATGAATAAATACATATTTGAAAAAAACTTTTTGTTATTTTATACCAAAGCAAGACCAGTTACTTACTGAAGCTGAACAGGGCTGAGCCTGATCAGTACCTGGATGGGAGACCACATGGGAAAACTAGGTTGCTGTTGGAAGTGGTGTTAGTGAGGCCAGCAGGGGGCGCTCAACCTGTGTTCTGGTTGAGTCCTAATGCCCCAGTATAGTGAAGGGGACACCTTGCTGTCAGTACGCTCCGTCTTTTGGATAAGACGTTAAACTGTGGTCCTGACACTCTGAGGTCATTAAAAATCCTAAGTGGATGCTGCACACTGGTGGTGGTGTGGAAAGGCCCCCCTCTCATGATTATGAGGCGATTTGGGGTGTATGACCATACACGATAAATGTGCTATATAAATACACACATTACATTACTTTGCATTACAAACAGACGTTTTTATTTTTAAATTTGAAAGAAAAGTCATTTTACAGAATAAAACAACTTTTTATTTTAAAACGTTTCACTCAAACACACAGCTATAAATGAATCCAGAGAAGCTTTATACATGTTGTTCTTTTGTTTAGATTACTTCTGTTTCCGCATTTGTTAATTGCTTTGGATAAAAACATCTGCCAAATGATTAAATGTAAATCATGTAAATAAATGAAAATATTAAAGTAAAGGCTTATTTCAAATATCAATGCACAACATAATAATACTAAAACAACACAGCGCTAGACGCAATAAATTAATTTCTGAAGCTCTTTGTATGCCCTGTTATACATAAATAAATCTAAGTACTTCATGTAAATGTCTGTAGTCATAATTTACACCTATTATATCAGAATCTGTGTCCATATGCATTGTAAGTGGGTTTTATTTTTCACTGTTATCATTATTATCACTTGCTGTGGCTGTTGTATTCTTCTATCCTCTTTAAATTGTTGGTCTTTATCCTCTGGCAGCTGTGTTTAATCTTATATAATACCTTGTAATGCCGCTCAATTGGAGGCATCCGTGCTGATTGGAAAAGTTAGATTAGTTTGTAACTTCCTGGAGGCTTACTAAGTCTTACTAAGTTGCCTTGCTTGCACAAATTTGACTTTAATCATAGAGCTAATAAACTGGAAAAAAATGACTCTTTGCCACTTTAGTTAACAACAAACAATAAAGTCTGTTGTTGTGGGGCGTCACGGTGGCTCAGTGGTTAGAACTGTCGCCTCACAGCAAGAAGGACAGTTCGAATCCCAGCTGGGCCAGTTGGCATTTCTGTGTGGAGTTTGCATGTTCTCCTTATGTTTGCGTTGGTTTATAATGTGATGAGTAACAGGACTAAGCAGGAGGAAAATAAATGAATGAATGAATAAATGAATAAAGTGTGTTGTGTAGTCTCTCACAAATGCTGTGTTTCAACTCAATTTGAAGTCAAATATGGAGATATATGCCAAATTCTTCAGCTTTTATTAATATTATATTTATTGTCACTTACTATTATCAGTGCAACAATACAGTACATAGTTCTTTTAAATGTACAATTCTGTTTACACTTTTCTGCCTGCAATTTATATACCCAAAGTAGTTAACTGAAATGAGCTTTTTTTCAGCCTTTTAAATGTTTATGATGAGTTATTTCACTTTGAAGATAAAGAAAACAACACATACTTTGCTGTAAAAGAGAAATTACTGAACCTACACTGTAAAAAATGTTGGGTTTCACACAACTGATTTGTGTTGGGACAACACAAAGGAATTAACTTAAGTTTTTACAAATTTAAGTGTATTGAACATAAAACAATTAAGTTGCCCACATACCCCCCCCCCCCACCCCCAAATGGATTTTAAGCAAATAGGATGAACATACACTCTTAAAACAAACGGTTCTATATAGAACCAAAAACGGTTCTATCGAGCGCTTCATATATGGAACCCCAAAAAGGTTCTATATAGAACCATTTTAAGGGTTCATTAAATAGAACCCCAAATGGTTCTTTGAATTCAAGTTAGATGGTTCTATTTAGAACCATTTAAGGGTTCTTTTTTTATTATTGAATTATTGTTACTTATTAATGAATAAAAAATAAAACCAATCCAGACAATTCAAATTGTTTAAATTTATTCAATTCATTATACAAAATATTTTTTAAAATATTTAAAATTGCACCTCTGCATACTTTGCATTGGACAGCAGATCTACCTTAACAGTTTAATGGCATTTTACAATGTAATTGAAATGATTTCACTTTTCTAAGCTTTTTTACTGTTTGAACAAATACAGTGCTTCACTTTCACACATGTCTAAAATGATGAGAAATATATCACAATGCAGATAGAAACAATACACAAACAATCAAAACATCTATTAAATAACACTACAATTTCAAAAAGTGGATGGTACCTGCATGTATTGGTCATCACAACATCCATTTTTATACATAATTTAATAAAAAAACATTACTAAAACATTGCAAAATGATTAGACAAAACACTGCAAACAGCCATTTCACAACCTGTAGCATGTCCATGTCTGTCAGCCTCTCTTATAAGGTAAATAGTTTTGTTCATGGGTGGCACAGTGGCTCACTGGTTAGAACTGTCACCTCACAGCAAGCAGGTCACTGGTTCGAGTCCCGACTGGGCCAGTTATCATTTCTGTGTGGAGTTTGCAAGTTCTCCCAGTGTTCTTGTGGGTTTCCTCTGGGTGCTCCGGTTGACCCCACAGTCCAAAAGCATGTGTACGGTATAGGTGAATTGGCCATAGTGAGTGAATGTGTGTAGATCTATGAGAGAGTATATGGGTGTTTCCAAGTGCTGGGTTGTGGCTGGAAAGGGCAGATTAGTTGGTGATTCACTCCACTGTGGTGCCTCTGATAAATGAGGAAGTCGAAGGATAGCGAGTGGGTGTTGTCCATTGTAATACTGACACTTCAAGCCTTGGTGGAATCAGGAGAGCTGCTGAATCCTGGATGGTGTAGGACCTTTGGATTTCTGTAAAACAATATTTTAATGTTGAGTACTTTTAACCAATTAACATAAGTCATCAAATAGAATTACAGTTATAATTAATACAATTAAAGTGTGTGTGTGTGTGTGTGTGTGTGTGTTTGGGGCAAATAGTATGTAATATAGGGAGTAGTTACCTTCTGCGGTTTCCGCTGCTGGTCCAATGAAACTGTCATGGAGCACTTCCTTCTTTCTGTCCCTTTTTGGGCCATTTCTTTTAAAGATGTTTCTGTGTTCTTCACCAAGTTTTCTAAGCAGCATCCTAAATGCAAAAAACATTTTGGTTACTTCATGTGTAAGTTTCCAAATGACATATTTTCAGCAATACAAGTTTCTTAAAGTCATCATGGACGCAAAACTATTTGGCACACAATGTAACAGTGTTTACTCACAAACTGTGGCACTCCAAGAAGAAGAAACTGCTCCATTAGTTCTGCAAACCCCTCCATAATCTGTGCTCTGGAAAAGGGTGTTCATTCGGTTCTTGACTTATGAGTATCTGGTGTCGCATTCCAGGTCCATCACAATCTGAGGTAGAAAGACAGCATTTTAGAGTGTGTAAATATGAATTTAAACCACAGAATTAATCTACCTTTGGCATCAAATGTATTGAACTGAACTTGCCTTGTGTTAAGTTCCTCAGAGTACAGTTCACTTCCTTTTCATCCCATTAATTTGTTCCATTTTGCAAGATGATAGATGAGCTCACCACTGAAATCCTTTCATTTTTAAATTTGTTTTGCAGACATTGCAACAAATCCTGTAGGCAAATTTACACTTTCTTTTAAAACATATTTTCTTTGCAGGACTTTTTAATAGGCAATGACCTTAATATTCTCACTGTACAAACAGCAGCAATAAGTAATAGAACATTTTTGTGATAAATATATTTCAGTACACAACAACCAAGTCTGACATATGCATGTTATAAAATACAATATTTACCAGGTGTCCTTGTTGATGATAATTGTGTCACAATTATGGATGTAACGCATGTCCTTCTTTAAGCTGGGATCCTTCCTCTTCAAAGCTACTTGTGTCCTGCAGCCCAGGTTACAATACAATGTTAAAGTCTTTTATAATATTCATTTCATAATACTTAATACAGTTTGTTTAGAATTAAAAGCAATAATACATACCGAGCACAAGATTTACGATGCAGTTCAGTGTCCAGGCTGTTTGAAGAAAAGAAAGATATACATTAAAATATGAATTTTAAACTTATTTAGCACAATATATACATATATGTAGCCTATATGTAACAAGGTTCAACATTTCACAATACATTTAGCCTGCATGTTTGTATGTCCTTCATAAATAACACCTGATGTTTAATCTATGGATTATTAAAATATGTTTTGGCTTTGAAAGGTTTTAATAATACCCTTAGCAATTATTACTATAGCGCGTGCATAGACTCGAGCGGGCGCGTGCATAGACTCGGGCGGGCGCGTGCATAGACTCGGGCGGGCGCGAGCGCGGCATGTTCCCTTGAGGTTTTAATGCAGACTAGCCGGCGTGTACACTACTTTACAGAGTTTAGCCCGAGTTAAACTGGGCTAAACTCACACACGAGCAAGCTGTAAGTACTCGTTTGTTCAAGGTTGGAGATAAAAACTGCACGAAAGCGGAAATCGGCTCATATGAAGTTACCATTAAAAGAGCGTGCACGCGCTTCACGCTGCCTCACGGAGCTCGCCTTCAAATAACGCACCTGTTTTATTGTTATTGATGTTTTAATTAATACTGACAAACAAATAAAGCGAAACTGTAACTTAATTCGAACAAAAAGCAGAGCAAAGTCAGCTTGACACAGATTCCTGAACCGAAGGCTGACGACAGAGACCATCAGAAAGTTACAAGCACAGTATTAATCCATATTAACGTTACCCCTTATTCAGTCTGTCACCATATAAGACAAGGGAAGAGAAACATTACCCCGTAATACAAAATATTTCATTATTATAGTTTTAAAAGAGTAATAACGTACCTGAATGATGGAGCTGCAAAAGCGGAGTTCTCCTTTTCAAAAATTAACCGTCACTCTCCAGGCTCATCACCACCAGTCCACAAATGAATGACGTCACCAGAGGGCTTTTTCATGATTATTAGTTTAAAATAATTTATTAAACCATAACAACACACTGTACAGTCTGAATAAACTGGTTATTTAATTAATTTCACAAAATAATTTGTCAAAAAATTTAAATATTAAGCATATATAAATATTAGTTATATGGTGTACAAACCTGCATGAAACAAAAATCCCATCATACATTGATTAGGTTTTTGACCATAACAGTCATTTTATTAGGTTTTGACTCAAAAAGCTTTGTCTCTCTGTGTTATAGCTTATTATTATTTATAATCTTTACTATATAATTATGTCATAAATCTCACATTATAGAACCATTTTAATCAAAAAGGTTCTTTGCACTCAAAGGGTTCTAAATAGAACCATTTTTTGGGTAAAAGGTTCTACTGGCCAAGTATAGAACCCCAGGGTTCTATATAGAACCTCAAGGAACCTTTTTTTTTAAGAGTGTACATTAAATGTCCTTTTTTTTTTGTTTACACAAAAGAGCACTTTTGCATTGTTTTTTCATCTGAACTATTCAGTTACATATTTCCATTCTTTAGCAATAGTTTTCATTTTACGTCATGCATTTAATTAAAATTTTAGACATACTAGACATTTTAGGCATGTTTATAAAAATATATAGTTTTACTTGTCATGCTGTTTACCTAAGCATTTTATTTATTATTTGAATTCATTTAGTTAATAATTTACAAATTTACACAATAACTGAGTTTGTCCAGATATTTTACCAAAAACTGCAATTTTAGAGTGTATTTTGCAGTGTATAAATATACATTGTTCTTTTTTTAATGCTTTTACAGGTGAGCATTTCCACTGTGGGATATGGAGACGTGGTGCCCATTTCCTACTCTGGTCGAGTGGTGGCCTTCGGCTGCATTTCTTTTGGCATCATTTTAAATGGAATGCCAATCTCCATCCTGTTCAACAAATTTTCTGACTATTACGCCAAGCTAAAGGCTCAGGAGTGTACAAACACAAACATCCAGAGGGGCCTGAACCTCAAGAAAAGACTGCGGAGGAAATTCGACAACTGCTTCGAGCCTCATACCGAGGAGTCTGATGAGGACAGTGGGCATCACACCGGCCAGTGTCAACACTGACCGTCCATGTCAGTCATTCTGCCTTCACTCTCCTTGAACAGTGAGCCCAGGTTCCCAGCCTGCCTTGAATGAAACGGATTTAACTGATGGGTGAAATTCAGGTTAAAGGACATAAGGCCATTAGCATTAGGGTGGCTTACAGATGGCTTGTACATTTCTGTTCATTTGTCAAACAATTATATGTTAAATAATCATAGGGCCGTTATAATCCTTAAATCTGCTATATAAAATCGGAAAAGTATAAAAAGGAAACAAAAAGGACAACAAAAAATAATGCATGTCATCACAAGTAATGCATGTGTTCTATATCCCACTTTTGTGCCACTATTTGGACACGAACGCATAAACTTTATCTTCAGAGCTGCTCTGAGAGTCACTTCACCTGTATTTTTACCATTTTATCTGAAGGAAACTGTTGTCATATCGTGTAAACAAGAAAACTATCTTCACAACAAACTGTCAAACATTTGGTTTATCTTGAAAAGATTATGACAGAAATATAATTCCATTACTATTGTGCTGTAGAATGTATAAATATAGATAGACAATAAACAAATCCCATATTATTTCTTGCATAATTTAATTTTTAATAGGAATAAAATGGACGAAGATTCAATCATATAATCGTTTCATGACTTTGAATTGAATTAAATCAATTAAAAGAGTTTAAAAATGGTATTTGGACAAACAGAAGTATTTTGAGGGGAAACCAATTTTTCAGGTCACATGATTCATCATTGCCAAGTGGTAGAAGTGCGCTGAATAGATAAATACAAACAAAAATCCTGAGATTCTGCTGATGTTTCTTCCTCAATTAATACAAAAAGGATTTCCGAGGATCAAATGAGACTTATGTGGCCTTCAGATATCTTTGGCGTATTTGGAGTGTTGCTTTTACTATTCTGTTCTTGGTAAAGTGCATTTAGATACAGTGTCTTTGACTTGATCAGCGTGTTTCGACTTCAGTAAGCACTTTATCAACCTTTCAGATGATCCCAATTCACGTTTTGATCATTTTTGGATGGCATGAAGGGTGATGTCTTTTGTTTTATCATTTATAATTATTGTTGTATATTAAACTGTCTCTGCAGTGTGGTTCAAAAAATCTTGTAAATTACTGTTCCTCCTCCATTCCCCCCTGGGGCAACCTCCCTAAATACATCATATTATCCTCATCATATCAACACATTAAACTTCTATACAGTTCTGTAAAACTTTTACATAATATATCCTCTTTGTTCTGTATTACATAACATGATCCTGCAACTTGCATGTATCGGAAAACTAATAAAAGAGCTCATAAGAAAGAACTAGTTCATCGTTTGTAAGTCCCTACATAAATAATTCAATGGAATCATTAATAAAAAGCTTTAGGCTCTGTGAAACTACATGCAGAACATTTGTTTTTTGTATTTAGCCCCAGCACAATGCGAATCTCGGAGGAGTTACTTTCATTTGGCCCGGTATGAAAGGCTTTGTTTGAATTGTTTTCAGCGTTTTCCCATGAACATCTTCAGTTCTTTGTCTTCTCAGAAAACCATCTAAACGCTAAGCGAACACGTATAAGCTACCGTCAGTGAGAAGTCAAGCGATCTGTCTTAATGTCTAATAGGATTTAAGGATCAAGAGGACTTGTGATGCCATTGTTTTAAGTGAAATGTTCAACTTCAATTAGAGAGAGTAAAGACGAGAGCCCTTGACGGCTGCTAGTGTTAGTGGCCTTTGTTGTACAGGAAAGGTCAGCAGGGAATTACTGCGTAACGGTCAATTATGGGATAATTTGCGAATTTAGACAATACTGGAATAACTAATGTATGCATTTGTTGTTAATTATGTTTCCGGTCTGTCGTTTTGACCATTGAGCTGAACCCACTCCAGCTGCCAAAACAGATAGCTAAATAATCAGTGTATCAAATTAAAAGTAATGCTGCCTAAAGGTCAATCAGGAAATTGCCCACCACCCATTTTCTCATGCATAATCTTTCATTTTAAAAAGTTATGCATAACGGTGAGAAAAATGAGGGAAGTTCACTTTAGGCACAGCATAAATGTGCTTTTAATATAAATCATACAATAAAGCCATGGGAAAGAAATTCTTCTAGAAACCCATATGTGTGTATATCTACACTTTAGGAAATGTAGGGTTCCACACAATTAAAGTGCACCTATGATAAAAATCTACTTTTGTAAGCTGTTTGAACAGAACTGTGTGTAGGTATAGAGTGTCCACTGTCATATTGGAGGGATATAAACCCAACAAGTCTCTTTTTAAAAATTTCTTGATGTTAAAATAGGACCCAAGTGATTTTGAGACCCACCGCAACGTGATGTAGGAGTGTGGTTTCCCCAGCCACTGAATTGATTGACAGGCGCCATGTTTCCATAATAACATGTACGCACATGTCCACAGAACATTCATTTTCTTTTTGGCTTAGTCACTTTATTAATCCGGGGTTGCCAAAGCGGAATGAATAATAATATGTAATATCCGGACATGTAATATCCAGCATTTATTTTACGCAGCGGATGCCCATCCAGCTGCAACCCATCTCTGGGAAACATCCATACATTCTCATTCACACACATACACTACGGACAATTTAGCTTACCCAATTCACCTGTAACGCATATCTTTGGACTGTGGGGGAAACCGGAGCACCCGGAGGAACGCGAACACGGGGAGAACATGCAAACTCCACACAGAAATGCCAACTGACCCAGCCGAGGCTCAAACCAGCGACCTTCTTGCTGTGAGGCGACAGCACTACCTACTGCGCCACCATGTCACCCCATCACAGAACATTTATTTTGCAAATACACTGGGATTGAAGTATCTGTTCCAACACTGATTTTTTATAAGTTTTATAAGTTTAACATGTTTTTAAAACAGCATGTTTTTAATAAAGACAGTAAAATTACCATGTAATTCTTAACCGTTATAATCGCAACCATGGTTAACGCACATGTGTGTGCATGCATTTTTGTAATAAGACTCATCATTTCAGAAAGGCTTGAATAACCTCCACCACAAACACGTGAAATAAACTTACTTGGTATTTTTGACTAGTGAGCTTTTTATCTGCTGTAACAGAAGCAGGTGGGCGGGGAGAAGCAGCTCATTTGCATTTAAAGCCACAGGCTACACAAACATCTACTGGACATGTTCTGGAGTTTTTAATAAATAATTAATATTCTGAGCTGAAACTTTACATACACATTCTGGAGACACCAAAGGCATATCTTGTAAAAGGGGTTAAATAGGTGCACTTTAATTCTTATTTTCTTAACACAAATCAATTAACTATTAATGATTAAGTGAATTGAACATAAAACAAATAAGTTGTCCCAAAAACAAACAAAAAAAAATCTGAAGAACTGAGTTGTTTCAGGTCATTTTAAATAAGTAATTTAAAAAAGCAGCAAAAATCTTTTTTGAGTTTACAGTTCATATATATATATATATATATATATATATATATATAATTAGAGAACCTACATTTTGATCCATTTTGAGAACAATGCTTAGTCCTATTTCAAGTGACCATAATAGGTGAAATGATTAGTATATATTACATTTAAATTTCAATATGTTTTAGAATGTCGATCAAGATTAGGGAACACTTTCCATTCCTCCCAGTTATTGGTGTCAATCTGGCACCTGATCAGGGCAAGGACCTGTGATGACACTTATCTTCAATAATATTTTTAGAAGTGTTTGTTTGTTTTTACATCTTTGTACATATAAAAACCAGTACTAATTAGAGAGGAGGGTTGTCATTTTAAATTTTTCCTTCAATATCTAAATGAATGATTTCTCAAATTCTCCATAAACAAACCAATAAACAAACACATAGAAAAAAGTCCATCTTCAATCAAATTCACCGATCGCTAATATCCAATGACAGCATGATAAGAACGTCAATATGACACCATCTTCCCCTAACATGAGACAGTAGACTTTCATTGACGCATTTCGTCAAGTCTATAAGAGATATTATAAGAAAATAGGAAAAGTGTGACCACGTATCACAATTTTCCTTGAACCCGAGCAATTCCATATATCACAGCTGACATGTTTTTATCTGAAATCCTTGAAGGCCTGAAAGATCAGAACATGATTTTCTTCATTCAAGGCCTGATAGATTCTTGTAGAAGCGTGCATGCCAGAGGTCTGATGGGGATATAAAAACTGGCCCCCAAACTGGTTTTGATAGGTAGCTCGATATACCCAAACACTCTTGAATACAGTGCATTTCCAGTTCGACCACCCCGAGAAACACCATGAACATTAAGTTGTTTGCATCTCTATCTTTCTTTATCCTCCTCGAGACCTCCACAGCTGAGAGTGAAGACGTGCGAGTGAAGCTTTGTGGTCGTGAGTTCGTTCGGACGGTGGTGGCATCCTGCGGGAGTTTTCGAGTCAAGCGCAGCATGCCTGATTCAGACCTTCACTTCTCATACCCTTATAGTAGGTTTGACTTCTTTAGACGTTCATGTTGTTATCTGTTTGTTTACTTCATATGTTTTCATCTTATTAAGCCGTTGTTGGGTTAAAATGGAACTGAAAACTTTAACCCAACATTTTCTCCTTTAGAGATGCACATTCCTGCAAGTGTAAGTGGTTTGACATTGTTTATAATTGTGGAATGTGCGATACAGTTTGGGTTATCATTATGATAACAGTTTGACCCACAATTTCAGTGCTAGATGTTACTCCACTGATCCAAAACAATAATAAAAGCTGATTAGAACACACTATGAGGGTTAATGCATCCTGCAACCTTTTCTCATCCTCTCATGTCATTTTTCAGGGAATCTCCAAAACTGGCTGGACAGAGACCTCGTTGCGCACCAGAGTGGGTCTCCGGCTGTTGAAGATGAGCAGTGGAGGGAGCAGGACACCCCTGAGAGCGTGAGAGGGCATCCAGACCCCCGCCAGCACACAATCCCACCAGCAGAGCCTCTGGATCACTCCACCACCATGCAGGATCTCAGTGTGTCGTCCAGGAGCCGGCGTGACGCGGGCCCAGCAGGTGTCTGCTGTACTTCTGGATGCACCATGAATGAACTGATTCAGTACTGCTGAACTCAGATCAGATGAAGAGCGCTGAAGATCTTCTGAAGCTGCGGTACTTTCAGTTATGCTTATTAAACATTGCATCTACAATACCTTAGCTGTTCCCTGTTGTTGAACACGCGTAGTCATCATGATAGCACCTTACAGTAAGATTCTATTTGTTGACATATTTACTCTGTAACCAACTAACAAGTTTATTAATATGGATTAACAATAAAAAGTACTTCTAAAGCATTTATATATTAACGTTTATTTCATGTCATTTTCATTATTTATTAAATCCATATATTGCCATTGAATGTATTTGTTAATAGCATGTAATAGACCTGAGCTAACAGATAGCATTTGTGGACTCATGCTAACAAAAATTAATAAATCCATGTAAAAAATGTATTTCTTATAGTTAGTTAATGCATTTACTAAAGTGTAGAAGTTGCAAATAAAACAAAGGTTATTGAAACATTTTCAGAGGAAAATACTACATTCTTCTTCAAAATATACCTCACATAAATAAATTACCAGTCAAACGATTGGGGTCAGTATGGTTTTGAAATGTTTTAAGATAAGCTTATCCTGCTCACCAAGGCTGCATTTATTTAATCAAAACTACGGTACATATTGTAAAATTGTGAAATATTATTGCACTATAAAATAACTGTTCAAAAGCAGTTTATAATTTAATTTAATCATGTATTCCAGTGATTTTAAAGATGAATTTTCATTTTCATAACTCCAGTCTTCAGAGTCACATGATCCTTCAGAAATCACTCTATTATTATTATTATTATTAATGGTAATTTTTAGTGCAATCTAACACCACTGAAACCTGCCATTAAAGACATTTTTGGAGACATTTGTGAAACTGAATAAAAAAGAAGTACTAATTGTATACTGTAGTGTGAAGCATTAGGAATTGTGTTTGATTTTTTGGAAGTGAAAGCATTTTTCAGTGTACCAGGAACCCATATTTACACAATTTGTGGACATACACATGAAACTAAATGCTTCTTACACTGTTGAGTAGTGAAGCCTTGTATCCGTTGGTAAACAGGCACCTCGTCACCTTAGAATTAAAAGGTTCTATCTGACATTTTTGTCAAAAATGAGTTATTGACATATTCTTAATAATTGACAACTTATTTACATTATGGGGATTTTTTTATAAGTTGTTTACATTTTCAGACTTTTTATTTTAAAAAAAACAAATGTTACATACGTACTGTTTGCTATAGAACCCAAAAACTTTGAAGCTCAATATCTCAAAATCATTCAGAACGCAGATAGAACCTTATAATTCTAAGACGACGACTTGTTTAACACAACTTTCTCATTATTAACTGGTGGTAATTGACTGGTCAGTGATTTATGTGTGATTTCAGTCACCAGTGAAGATAATGTCTATAATCTATGCCTTGTAGTCTGTATATATCATTAGTAAATTCTCAGAATTCAGAATAAAAAATGCAGTAAATAGTTTACAATGTTTTAGCACAGTTAGATTTGTATGGAACAAAATCAATGCCAAAAGTATTGAATTAAAAAGCTTGT
>CAIGQQ010004846.1:2010015-2035109 GCA_903798035.1 Danio albolineatus
TATATATATATATATATATATTACCAGTGATAGATCCAAGCTGAAAAAAGGTTGTAAATGATTCAAGTTACAATGCAAATGCTACATCAAAGCTGTCTATTTTTATAAAACAAATCTTTCTGCTTAATAGATTTCTTTTTTATATCGGCATAATAAGTACAATATGTGCTTGAGAGAATTCGGTGTAATTTTTGTTCTAAAAAGCAAGCGTGTCTGGTGAATGAAGTCTGGACCTCGTCCTCTCCCACTAGGAATTTATAATCTTTATGGATCACGACTCTTGTCAGCTCAGTTAAGGTCCTTGATTTCTCCTCAGAATATTCTTGCATGCGAAAGAGCTGATTTGTTGTATCATCCACAATGCATTCTATAGATTGTATTGTATTGTACTGGGATGCGTGCTTCAGAGGAAATGTCTCTCAGTCAGTCAAGTGCGGGGGACTTTGATGCATATTGTATTTTGCATATACTGTCTATTGCAAACTCTGACAGTAATGTCTGGCTGTTTCTTATTCAAATTAGGGGCATTGCATATGTTTGTGCTTTTGAGTGGAAGCATAAGAGAGAAAGAGAGAGAGAGAGATGCTGGTTACATTTTGATAAGAGGCTGTCGTATTTTATTTTCTGTTGCAGTACAGTACATTTTGACCTTCTCAGATAAATTGTTCTCTATATGTATTTACTAAAGATACAAAATGTCACTTTAAATTAAATTCAAATTAAGCTGTATTTAACTGATACATGGAAGGAAATGGGATGATTTTCAAAAAATAAAACTTGCAGCTGGTTGCAGAATAATTCTGGAAAAATAGAGTAAAAATGTAAAGCTGTTTAAAAAGAAATGTAACATTTATAAAACTGTATTTTACAAAAAAAAAAAGAAAAAAAAGAAAAACATAATCTAACAGCACTCACTGCTATTACATTTCTATTTTATTCCATTAATATACAGTATACTGACATCCACCCAAATAATAGCAGGTGATAATAAACGCACACAAAAAAATCAATGTTCATTAAAAGCAGTTTCACAAGCTGTGATTTTCATGCTACTAGAAGGTCCCCTGGGTTATCTACACAAACATAAAACACCATAGTAAGACACAACACGTTAAGAAGATGTAACATAAGACTAAATGTAACAAACTGTTAGAAACACAGTTTATAAAATTTTATGTAATTTAACAAAATACCTATAGTGTTAAGCATGAATGGTATGCAAACCTTGGATAAAAAATATCAGTTTCACGGTATGACGGTATTGTGATTACTGCTGTAAACTGCTCTGTGTTCTTTTAAAATATCTGGGTAATAAACAACTTGATTTTTTACCTATTGAACACAATATATCTTATTTTGAGAAACATTTAAAATATTTTGGAGCAGTAAACATGCCAGGCTAAATAATTAAAATAAATCATTGACTTCTGCTAGCTTTTTTAGTTTACAAAACACAGATTTCTTTACAACTTGAAAAGGCATCTTTGGATATCTTTCATTTCTTTGGATATAAAGTAAATAAGCCACTGCACTGTTTAGGTGCATAGCACATAGGATTACACATAGCAGCAGGATGTTGGTTAATAACCGATTTGCTTCTCAGATGTTTGCTGAATCGTGAGCTTTTGATGTAGAGGGTCTTTTTCTGCAGGAGATACTGTTGCCCTAAAAAACTAAATAAAATAATTGTAAAAAAAAAAAAAAGTACATATACATTCAAATTTTGCGGTAAACAGTTATTGTCCCATGCCTAACTAGGAATGAGTTTCCAATTCATTTCACTTCATTCATTTCATGCAGCTATTTATTTATTCATTCATTCCCATAGCATTTGGCCAAAATTATCAGTGTTTCTGTTGTAGTAGTAGATGTCTATCAATAATATTATCCATTTTATTATTATTTTGTTGTAGCTGTTTGGAATTTTCACATCTGCCTTTTATAAGAGTAAAATCTGATTATTGAGCTGATTTCATTTAGTGACAGATTTAAGTGATTGTAGAATTTTCATCTTTGTTGTGACATTTGTTTGTCACAATGTAAAGAAAATCTTACCCTCAGCTCCTATGATTTCATGGTTTCAGGACGACCTAAGAGAGCATCCTTATGCTCATTTTTTCTTACACTCATTCATTTTCTTGTCGGCTTAGTCCCTTTATTAATCCGGGGTTGCCACAGCAGAATGATCCGCCGACTTATCCAGCATTTGTTTTACACAGCGGATGGCCTTCCAGCCGCAAGCCATCTCTGGGAAACATCCATACATTCTCATTCACACTCGGACAATTTAGCTTACCCAATTCACCTGTACTGCATATCTTTGGACTTGTGGGGGAAACCGGAGCACCCGGAGGAAACCCACGCAACCACGGGGAGAACATGCAAACTCCACACAGAAATGCCAACTGACCCAGCCGAGGCTCGAACCAGCGACCTTCTTGCTGTGAGGCGAACATGC
This sequence comes from Danio albolineatus, assembly GCA_903798035.1. Taxonomy (NCBI): domain Eukaryota; kingdom Metazoa; phylum Chordata; class Actinopteri; order Cypriniformes; family Danionidae; genus Danio; species Danio albolineatus. The sequence continues at coordinate 2,012,474 of CAIGQQ010004846.1, forward strand.
TACTCACTACGCCACCGTGGCGCCGTTTTCTTACACTCATCTTCATTTATTTACTATAATGTGCTGTCCTCGGTTAACAAACATTGATATCAGTGAGGAAATGTATTCACAAATGATGAATTGACAATCAATTAAACGTTATAAAATAATCAGGATTGAAAATGATATTCATCTCTTATACTGCACAAGCTGGAGTGTGTTATTTATTCAAAGCTACAAGATTTTATATTGCACATTATATTTTTACAAAAGAAATGCACTTCATCTTTTGCTTTTAGCCAAATTAGCATATACATTTTATTTCTTGAATGAACCACTGATACGATTTAGATAAGTGTGTGTACATGTGTGCAGCACCATCAGAGCACCATGTGTTTACCCGAAGAGCTATTATTTATTATTTGTCCTTGTGTTTTTCAGGTTTGATTGATTCCACATTATAAAACAGTCAGTTCCGGTCACAAATTTGATTGATAAGATGAATGGCATTGTTCACTAGAGTATGTTAGTGGGGCAAGACACAGAGATTAGATTTATTTTTACCAAATTTGCTTTGTGTAAATTATTTTTACATGGTAAACATGTACATTTTAGTGATTTTGGTGATGCAAATTGGACAGAAATTAATAAAATACTACAAAGTAATTTAAAAAAGTCTACAGGAGATATACATATTTCCAAAAGAAAAAAAAAAAACAAGTTTGTACTCAGCCAATACTGTTTGGGTACAATACTCAATTTAAAAGATCATGCCTCCTTACTGAAATAGATTTGAATTTAAATGTTTTAAACCATTTAAACATCCAGATAATTAAAACCCTTGCATATAAAGTTAGTTTTGTTTCATTGGTTTATTGAGTGATGTCTAGAGAAATCATTTTGGCTTCCCCGAAGCACCTTTCAGGGGTCAGTTAACGGATATTCTAATAAAACCATTTCACTGCAAGGAAAGACACTTTGTTAAATGTAAATATTCTTGATGAAACCTAAATGGATATAAACAACCTTTATTTTTAAGAGGCTAGTTCACAGGCTAGTTTAGACTCGTGGTCTTTCAAGGAAGGCTACTTAACGTGCGCGTAAGTTATTGCTTTATTGTCTTACATTCAACACATTACGCCATCACAACATAAGCCATTTCTTCCAGCGGTGCACCTGTTCCGCAAGTATTTGATGCTCGTTCTTTTTTTGTAGTCGACATGCAATGGCACAGGCTTGAAAATGACAATCCTGCCAAGACATTGAGCTTTCGACGCGCGCATGACCTTGCTAATACCAAATTCGCATCTCAGGTTTAATCTTATCCACTGTAAACATCAAGCGGTTTTCACACGAGGGCGGCGTTCATCTCGGCGATGACGTCACGAGGCAGGTCTCGCTCGAGTCCACCAATGAAACGAGGCAGCTCGGTTCTTTTGGGGCACATCGCAATGAATGGGTGTCGGTGCTTTACAAGGCAAAGGAGCAACCACAACAAGACGCGGATATTGAGGGGATGCGGCATCGGCACGCGGGAGCTGTCCACCAGCAGCACAGCAACGACGCGGACGCTCGTGACAGTCCAAAAGAAGCATCTCGTCCAGTCGCCCCGCTCTTTAGTCTGCCGCCCCCACCGCCATCGATAAAGGAGCGATCCACCTCCTCACATAACAACCGACATGTACAGTCCTGTCCGGACCGCGGCACTAGGAACGACGAGTGCCTGCCTTTGACCGGGCACTGCAGCCTCGCGCAGGGAGCGCGCACCGACCGTCAGCCTTACGACAACCTGCCGCATCCGTTTCCAGGGGCCTCATCTGGCTATCAGTGTCATTCAGAGGGGAGCCATTCTCCTCAGCACAAATCTTCCGTTTCCCCGCAGCCCTCCCCATCTGAACTGCTGCCGCCGCCTCTGCCTTCGCACATTTCTAATACGCGGGATACGCGCCAAAAGAGTGCTAATTACAAACAAGACATCGTACAGTGTCGCGTCGGGGAGGGGGGGCGTCGAGACCAATACCAGTTGCTGCAGCAACCTTGTTATAATCAACAAAGGGACCCCTCCTTTGAGCCACTCTTGCCAAACTCTGGTCAAGGACACATAAATGCGCGCGAGGAAGCCGAGAAGGAGAGGCAATTAATTGAGCCTCAGGCTCAGTTGCTGTTGGGCAGCAGCTTGCCGATCAACTACTGCATCGGCGGATCGGAGCAAGTGTGCAGAAACAAGCAGGCGCCGCTGTTGCAGCATCAGCATCAGCAGGCTCGCGCGCAGGAGCACAGCCTCCAGCGGCAGCACAGTGACCGAGACAGCAGGTACCAGGAGGGGAAAATCGCGCTCTGTCAGCCGTATCGATGCGAGCGCGCGCTGGAGAGAAACTCGTCCGTGTCTAGTAGTGAAGCCAGCAGCCCCCCGTACGGCTCCAGCAGTCAACTGTGGCCAGAGCCCCACGACAAGGAGGAGAAGAAAAATCGGGCTGGCAAACACAAGGTATTTATGTATGGACAACAGCACAGCTTTCAAATGTCACTCAAATGTATAGAATGCGCTGCGTAAAAGGCGACCCCGAGCACGTCGTTTGTTTGTGTTGTTGTTGTTATCTATTTCTGCGCTTAAATGAATAATCGTGATGTTTGACTCATTTGATTTGCTAAAACGTGCATTCAACATGATGACATCAAGCACACTGCATCTCATGCATACACTCATACGGATATAAAAAACATCTCTGCCTTTCACATCTCTCTCTCTCACACATACGTTTGCTAAATCTGACAACACGGTGCAAATAAGAACTTAATACTTCTCTTCTTGTGCATGGTCTTATTGCATTGAGCTAATCAGCATACAATTATGAGAATTAAAAATGGAACTTTGGGAAAGTCTCACTTGTATCTGAAATGAATTTTTCCCATTTTTAATTCTTGAAATACCAATCCTTACAGTCCTGCAAAGGCAGTGACTCATTCAGTGCTGAAATTGTAGAAAAAGGCTTAAAGGTTTTTGATTGAATTTTAATAGATTTAATATAAAATGTCACTCTCCTCTAACAGTACAGACCATAGTCTAAAATGAGATCCAGTTTCACTCAAAACTCAGTTAGGTTGTCATATCCAGTTGCTTCCTTTTTGCCTTTTGTATGGAAAAGCCACTTGATCCTTTTCTTCTAAACAAAGTGAAACTGCTGCAGAAAACTCAGTGTGAATTTGTGCCACTTTTACAGCGTGCCCAAACTATGCCCTCATTATTTGTCGCGCCAGTGCCTTCATCTGCAGATCATTCAAAAGACTCGAACAGCTCCCAGGGCTCCATTTATTTTTCTGACCCTGTTATCTGATGCCACTCACTGAAGATCCATTCATGTCTCTATTCTCCTTCATGATCTCCCAGGTTCTGAAATACCTTTTATAAGGTCGATCACAGTGGCTCATCATCTTGTGAGGTAGTAGCCAAGGGTCATATAGCGTAAGGGCCTTTTACATGATCACAGATAGACAAATGGTGATTAAAAAGTGGATTAGATCAAAATCAGCACACATCCATTTCCTGTTTACTTTGCTTTGTCATTGTCCTTTATTGAGAAGTATAATGTTCTTTAAGTAAAACAAACCATGCCACAGGTCTCTCTAATGCAAACGATCACCTTTTCTACATAGGAAACATTCATTTAAATTCTCTTTTTTCTACACTGTGGTTAATAATGGTACATAAAAGGGTTAGTTCACCCCCAAATAAAAAACTGTCATCATGTACTTGTTAAAGTCCATGACTTCATCTTCTGAACACAAATTAAAATGAGTTCAAACTCTGTTCAAAGTTTATTCACCCAAAACACAGATACCTCATTATGTTCATAAAGAGAAAAAAATAAATTCATGCATGTTTTTTTTTGAAGAAGACCTGTGTCTTTATCTAGTCTTTATCAACATTTTTAGTTGTTTTTATTTTTGTAAACCATTGATTAGTGAATATAAGTATCACTGTAAATCAATTTATTTGTTTAAATTTACAAACACCCAAAAATATTTTGCTTTCTTGTATAAAATGAACTGAATCAGCACAATCCTTAATTTTTTGGGACAACTTAATTGTTTTTTGTCCAATTGAATTAAACGTGTTAAGTTCAATTTATCAATTTAAATGAATTGTGTGGAACCCTGCTTTTTTACAGTGGATAGAAGATCACCCGCTGCTTTCTAGATGTGAGTTAAGTGAACTAAGATTAGACTGAACTTATTTTCAACTAAGGAAGTCTTGTTTTGCTGAAATCCAAAATATCTTGATACAGTTGGAATTAAAGCATGATAATACCAACGCTATCTCACGGCAATTTGTAACTTTTGATTCAGTGGCTAATTCGCGTGAATTCGTACGATCTAATTCGTACAATTTAGTACGATTTGCTCATCAACCAATGACAGTTGGGTTTAGGGGTGGAGTTGGGTGCCACGCCTCCTTTTTTAAATCGGACATTTTCGTACGACTGAACTCAAAAATTAGCCACTAAACTGGCAAAACGTAAAATGCTTATGTTTTCTCGTGAGATCAGGCTGATAATACATTAATAATTCCCATTTAAATAAATTGTCTGCAACTGATAATTTGCTTGCCAGCTTGACCTGAAGATATGCTTGTCCACTATCCTCTCTACTCATTCCCAAAATAAAATAAAAACATTAATCTTTCTCAATAGTGCAATTCAATATAGCTCAGGCTTTTCTAGCATTGACTTTTCATATGGGAGAATCAAAACAAGACAATATGTGCCAAACTTTGAGTTGCATTTATGACGAACTTGTAAATGCTTTTGGTCAATCTTAGAAAAAACATTAGAAGTATAATGTATACAATACTTTAAAAAGAGTTTTTATTGCGGTAGATTTAATTGGACTCTCAGATTTAAGCAAAACACCTTCATTTGTGTACAGAAAATGAACAAATTTAGAATTCTTATTTTTTGACAGACACAAAGATAAGCAAATAAAGACAGAAATGTCAGTTTGGTGTGAACTAACCTTCACACAAAGAGATGGTTTTTCTAAGCAACAAAAATGTTGTTTTTTTGCAAACACAGAATGTTTTTTTTCTTTAGCAGTTTCAAGAGTTGGATTTAACCCAAAAACAGCACCAGTGCAGCAGGAAGAACGCTAACAAAGGAAGAAAAATAAACTGACCTTTTCAAAGAAAAAAAAAACGTGATATCTGATGCTAGACAGTTGAAAGGAAGGATACTAATGAGAGTATACAGTCAAAGGAAATTCATTTAGACTGAGAGTCTTATCAGTTGGGCAGAATATAGTGTTGGGCAGGGTGGAGTCAGAGACCTTTAGCACTTCTGAATACTGCACTATTGTGTACAAGTTTTGTTAATGGAGACACGTTGCTCCAGTAACGCAAACAAAAGGACTTTTGGATTACAAAAACTATCCATTAGTTTTCATCCCAATAACTGCAGCAAATAACCTTCAATATCTGTCCCCCACATCTGTTTATTTATGCTCCATTTCATTTAATTGTGTCATTAAATGAAGCTTTGATCCTCGGATCACGAGTGCTTCATTTAAGACGGGTCCAGCTGTACTCTGCAGACACACTGGCAGATTTCCCAATAGAAAAATGACAGAAGACTTGTGGTTGTTCAGTTTTTAAAATTTGAATTTGATAACGTTTTTTTGCTCGTCGAGTTAAGTTTATAATCAGACGTTATTTTTCTCTTAATTTATATTTTGACTGCACTGGCTGTGGTACTTTCAATATATATATATATATATATAAATTATTTACTCCTAGGCTGTTATTCCTACCAGTGCATTTGTAGCATTTTGTTCAACCACTCTGTTCTGGCTAATAGCTTAAATGAAATATTTGACCTGAGAGAGACCGATCAAGTATATAGTTACAATATCCTATGACACAAGCTGAAACCTAATAGTACTTTGCTATTGTGGCTTGTGTAACCCACGGGTCCACAAGCACAGACTTTGTGCTCTGAAAGGCTTCACATATACTACTGCGAGTGATTTGTAAATACCTTTTTATTCTTCCTTCCTTATGTTTTTACAGTTTGAGAGCGTTTGCTTTGCTTGCTCAGTGATCCTTGCTCAGGCGTTTCAGTAATGTCATGCGAAATATCCGATAGGCATCTCTTATACAATTAATTAACAGATTATGGGATGAGAAATTAAAGATTGAAAGAAAGGGATCTGAAATTTAGTGTCCTATCTCAGTGTTAACACAGTGTTACTGTTATCAAACGGACGTCAATGGGCAGTGTTTGATAGGCATTAATGGTTATTAATGGTTTAACCTGTATTACTGCCACAGTGCCACGGATTATTTTCATTTGCTAGTTTGTGTGACTTGGTTTATGTTGAAACAAGAGGTATTTTACATTTTTGATTAATAAATTCTTTATAGCAGCAAGTGTCTTTGATTGGGTGATTTTGATGACCTTATTAAAGAGTGGTTCGCCTGTTATGGATAATACCACCTTACTTCACAGTAAACATTTTTTTAGTAACTTGAAATGGTCTGGTTAATATGGAAAAATGCTTTATGTGTCAGAGGTCAATACATAAATAATTTTACATTTAATTTTTATCAAGCAAGCCACGTTCAATGCATTCAGTGAATGTTAGCAAATCTGTACTGCACCATAGAAAATGAAAATATTTACTGATGACTGCACTCTTTGCTTTATATAATGTTGAAAATAATGTTACATTCTTTTTGGGGTGCATACTTTATATGAGAGCTTGAATAGAGAGTGAATGCTTGATAATAAGTTATTTCATCAGTAAATGTATAGTTTAGCACACATTATTATTATGGATACAATATTCTGCCAATATTTAGAAGATTATATTTTCTAAATAAATGTAATTATTGACAATACTTTTAATGTTTAATAGATCCAGGACCACAAAACCAGTCTTAAGTTGCTGTCTTAAGTTTAGCCAACAAAATAAGTTTCAGGCAGCAGGGGCGCCGCTAGCAGTTTTGGGCCTCATGAAAAATATGAGGATGGGCCCCCTACTACCAAGCTAGCTATCCAAACTCTTTGTCTGCAATGTAGTTATACTGACGTATGCATTTTATTATTTATTTTGTCTACTACTTATCAGTATTTCGTAAGAGAACGGCCATGACTGTAGCTAGCAGATGATTTATTGTTCAAATGTAAATGTAATACAAAAAAAGGAACAGTAATCAAATATTCACTGAAAATTTTACATTTTTAAACACACAAAACACTAATGTGTAACTATTTAAACAACTGTACTGCAATAGTGTCTCATACAATGTGCAATACACTGAAACAGTGACAAAAATCAATAAGACACAAAATTATTTTACAATGAGACCCATAAATAAGCAGAGACCCATAAATGATGCTGAGTGCATCATCAGGGTAATTAAAGTGCACTTATTATTGTTAGAGTTTTCAGTGTGAACGCACTACTTACACTATTCATACTACAAAATGGCGTAGAATAGTGCATAAGTCTGCGATTTGGGACACAGCTGATGTTAACCTCAAGGACATCGCTGCTTTGACAGCTTACCCGACGATCGCACTCAACAAAGCATCAACTCTCTTCCCGCTACTGACGGACTGAACCATACAGTGAATGGAGGGGGGGGGTGCAATTTGACAGTGACAGACACGAGGGGCAGATATAAGCCGTATTTTAATTTTTTATTTCTAATAATTTGTTTTACTTGTAATTTAGAGAGAATCATAATTTATATTACATTATAGTACTGTTATTAATTATAAAGCAGATCTCTGTGGGCCCCTAGAGTGCATGGGCCCATAGAATCTTCCTAACTTCCCCCCCTTAGCGGCACCCCTGTCAGGCAGACACGTTGTAAATATATCAAAGATTTATTTTAGTTTCTATATAAGTATAAGTAGTTTCTAAGAACTTAATTTAGATAACTGATGATTGTGATTTTCTAAATATGTTTTCAAAATAGTTGTATCTCAGCCAAATATTGTCAGATCCTAAGAAGCCCAACACGATCTCACAGCAATTTGATCTAGTGATTTAGTTTTGATTTAGTGGCTAAATTGTATGAATTCGTATGATCTCATTCGTACAATTTTGTAGGATTTGCTTATACCCCATTGACTGAGAGTTGGGGTTGGGTGCCGCGCATCCTTTTTAAAATCAGACGAATTAGCCACTTAACTGACAAAATGTAAAATAGTTGTGTTTCCTCGTGAGATCAGGCTGACAACCGCGTTTCAACAGAAAGCTGAATCAAATCTAAATGTAACAAATGTTCCATTATGATTGGTTTTGTGGGTCACATAATTAAAATGTATGCACTACTTGAAAGCATAATCTCTTATTTTCATAATTATCATATTACACTTGATCTTAATGTATTTGTACCTTCCTCCAATTACACTTACATTTTAGTTCACAAAGAATCTTTCACTGATCAGTTCTTGACAGAGCTGTCTTTTCTTAGTCTGAAGTACATTTTAAAAATCTGAAGACATTTTTTCCACTATAAAGAACCTTTTTATGAGAATGTTAGATCAAGCACTTTGAAATACCATTGTGTATGAAATGTGCTATATAAATAAACTTGTCTTGCCTTCATAGTATCTTCAATGCCAAGGAGAACCTTTATTTTAACAGTATATTTGGCAACACAGCACATAATCAGAATATAGTGAGATAAATGATCAGGTGTCAGAAAATCTGAGTCTGGAATAGTATGAAATTTGAAAAGGAGTCCTGACCTCAGGCCTAATTCATTTGTTGTCATATCCAGAGAGTCTGCTTCAGAAAGACATGTAAAAGAAAGAGGAAGAGGAAAGGGCTATCTTTAACCCTTTAACGTCTTCTTCTATAAAAGCCTTTATGTCCTCCTCCCAGCCAGCTCATTTCTGCTCAGTCTAAAAGGTCCATTTAAATGGGATCAGATTGCTGTAAAGGTTTTATGGGGGACGTTCATCCACAACAACCCATCGCACAGAAAATAGTCACAGAGGCATTCGGTGTCTTTGGGCAGTGGGCACATTCTCCACATGTTTGTTTCTTTGTGCGATATAATAATGTCCAGCATCATGTCGTTTCATCTCAGCTGACCCCCACGGGCTACTGCAAAAACCATATGAATGAGCCTGCAGAAAATGGAATTATTACTTTTCATTCAGCGCTGATAGCCGATGCTCTAAATGCCAGTGTGATATCAGGAAATGTGTTACACGGGGTGTTGATTGAAGTAAAAAGATGAGAAAATATTTCACCTCAGCTGCCATCATAAAGTGGTTTATCAGACATAATTATGCAAATAGCAAGATAAGGAAATGTTTGGATAAATGCATCTATAAATCTGAAGTTAAAAGGGTACATGGAGGTATTGATTCAAAGCTGTAAACCTTCAGCGAGCTGGCTGACAATTTTAGAAACCATTTTAGTGATGATTTTGTATAGTTTTGTCTCTGTGTATATCATATATGCATGATAAATATATATAACACACATATAAATGGCGACAAGGTGGTTCAGTGGTTAGCACTGTCATCTCACAGCAAGAAGGTTGGTGGTTCGAGTCCCGGTTGACGCTTTCATGTTACGTGTTCACGGGGGTTTCCTCTGGGTGCTCCGGTTTCCCCCACTATCCAAATACATGCGCTATAGGTGAATTGAATAAAACTAAATTGGCTGTTGTGTGTGTGTGTGTGTTTGAATGAGTGTGTATGGATGTTTTGGGTTGAGTGTGTATGGATGTACTGGGTTGCAGCTGGAAGGGCATCCGCTGTGTAAAACATATGCTGGATAAGTTGGTGGTTCATTCCGCTGTGGCAACCCCTGGTTAAAAGGGACTAAGCGGAAGGAAAATGAATGAATGACCACACACAAACATTTATAAACTACATATAAATAAACTTTTATTTTTGGATGTAATTAATCACGATTACTGTTTGCCAAGCACTAAAAACAAGTTAGAAAGTCAGAATGTTTATTTTAAGAAAATTTGTGAGATATAAACTTGTGAAAAACAGTAAATATTCTGTTTCCCCCCTACAGAATTGAACATTATATAGAATTTGAGGGTATGTTTATATCTCACAATCCTCAAAAAGTCAGATTTGTGTGCTTATATCTGCCATGATGACACCGGACTATTTTTCTTGCCAGTTAATAGTATATATTTCACAGTTCTGCAAGTCAAAATTGCTAAATATATAAAAGCCAGAATTGTGGGGTAAAAAGCCTAACTGTCATTAACAGTTTACAATATCTGGCAGATAAGCATGTTTATGTTGTAAATAAGCATTTTTCTTTGTAAAATATATTGGTCGCTAGCAAATGAATTATTAGGCATACACATCAGTCACATAATCCTTAGGATACCAGTATAACTTATTGAAAACAGGAAGTCATCGAGAGAACACATTATTTTGTAAATCAAACATATATAAATACATTATTAATTTAATCTTTATTCATTCCTTCATTTTCATTCGGCTTAGTTACTGATTTATCAGGGGTTGCCACAGGAGAACGATTCGCCAACTATTCCGGTATATGTTTTACGTAGCGGATGCCCTTGCATCCTAGACACTCTCACATTCACAAATGCCGATGGAGACTGGTGAACTGTGGGAGAAACCGGAGCACCCGGAGGAAACCCACGCGAACACAGGGAGAACATGCAAACTATACACAGAAATGCCAACTGGTTCAGCTCGGACTCGAACCAGCAACCTTCTTGCTGTGAGGCGACAGTGCTAATCACTGAGCTACCGTGCTGCCTCGTTTTTATTCATAACAGTGAATTCATCAGCATTATAGGCACATATTTGATCATACTTTTTAAATTTAAAGCCAAAAAAAAACATCAATACTTTCAATTCTTCTTTTAGACAGTATAAAATATAAATTTTTACAACACCTTTTGCTAAATATTACTGCACATTTGTTGATGGAAAACCAAAAATTATTCGTCAGGTGAGGAAGTTCAACCTCCCAAAGGAGCTTCTGAAACCTCCATCATTGAATCAGTTATCTGCACTTCAATAACTGTCTGGTTTAGCTCAGCTACCAAATCTGACCTTCGAAGACTACGTTGAATAGTTCGGACTGCTGAGCGAATCATTGGTACAACCCTCCCTACTCTCCAAGAACTGTACTTATCCAGAGCGAGCAGAAGGGCTGCCAAATTCACTCTGGACCCCTCACACCCAGCACACTGCCTCTTTGGACTGTTACCTTCTGGTCGACGCTACAGAGCACTGCGCACCAGAACAGCCCGACACAGAAACAGTTTATTCCCTCAGGCAATCCATCTCATGAACACTTGATGATTATAATCGTGGAACCAACATCACTACTTGCAATACACTCTTACACACACATACACTTATTTAACAACACACTTTACATGCCAATTTGCACATAACAGCTGCACATATAACGCTGTATATAGTAATACACCTGTACACACACTTGTCAATTTGTATATTTGCATTTAAGACTTACTTCTATTTTTTGAATATATTTATTATCTGTTTTTTGTCCTGTCTCTGTAATTCTGTTGCACTGTAGAAGCTCTGTCACCAAAACAAATTCCTCGTACGTGTGAACATACCTGGCAATAAAGCTCTTTCTGATTCTGATTGATAAATTTTCTTCATAGTCAAATCTATATAGTTTCCAGCAAAAGTAATATGATGCAGGCAGTTGAATCTTCAAATTATAGACTACTTTCTCTCAGAGCGTTTCCGATATCGACATCCTTTCAAAAACAAAAACAGCCTGGGTTCTTTTTTCCTGTGTACGGCAGCATTAGCTTTAGCCGTTATGCCACATCATGAGTCCTTCACATAAAAATTGGCCTACAGGCTTTATAGACCAAGTATTGTCATTACAAAAAATTCATTAATGCATTCTTTTATATAGTCTAAATATGAAACATATAAAGATTTGTTTTCCACAAGAGTCCACACTCTGGGGTTTTGAGATATCATTTTATTTTATTGTGTGTGTTTTTATTTTTGTTTTCCACAATAGTTTTTGAACGTGAACCCGTCGGGTCAGTTGCTTTAGAAGGAAACTCTGAAAGGTTGCATAACACACATAAGCATCGAAAACGGTGTGAATTTGTATAATGCACTCCGAGTACCCTCTTCTATAGTCCTCCGGTACAAAATGTATCCTTTTTGAAGACATGTCTAGTACTGTGATGTGTTTTTTTGTGCGTTATAGCTTTGATACAAAGGTAGATGAATGTGTTGGCATATTCTCCTGTCACTAACGCTGGAGCACTTGCAGTGATTTTAATACCATCAGTTTCAAAGTGGCCTCTTCTGTGTTCAGAGCCTCCTATTAATAGTCCTGACATTAAAAAATTTGACACACTCAAACTTGCATTAGCTGATGGGCTGTTTGGAATATGGTGTTGTATTAAGTTCAGAATAACCAGGGAAGAAGTGAATGATATGTAACAGTAGTGTTGAGTTTTATGGTATAAATGCGTCTGTGATGTTTGGATAAAATGTAACCTTTTTTCAGATTCTAATTGGTTGTATCTGCGCCTATTTGATCAGTCTAATGTTACGTTAATATTAGCATGGAGTGAGTTGTGAGAACTGGAACCTACAGAAAATGAAGGTTAATAACCTTGTGTTTACTGAGTCTGCTGTGGAAAATGATTGGGATGTGACCACCTAATGCTAATATGATGTGTGAATTATGTGTGAACACACGTTTGTCATCATTTGATCATCTTTTGTTGAAGAATGCAGAACGCAGGTTCAGAACAATGCAATGAATTATTGTTATCTAAATATATTGATTCAGTTTTTATATTAATATTCATAATTTTATTAGCTAATATCAAATGTTTGTTTACAATACAGTTTGTAAAGTAATATTTTCTGTGTCTTAGTAGATTTATTAGATGACAAACTTGCTTTGTTTCCCAAAAAAGTGGATCTAATTGGATTTGCAAATTTAAAACTTAAAGAGGACCTATTTTGCTAAAATCACTTTTGTATAGGGTTTAAACACAGCTGTGTGCAACAGTGTGAAAATAGCCAGCCACTAATGGTAAACATTAACTAATTATAAAAACAGTCTGCAGAAACACTTTGATTGACATTCTCTCTTTGCTCATGTCATTAGATGTGGGAAGTCCCGCCCATTAGTGATGATCTCTCCCTCATTAGCATGAACAGCCCTGAGTGGGAAGCGTCTGTCTGCCATTAGAGTTTTGAAACTGCCGCTATGCTGACAGACGCTTTTAGCTCCACCCTTTTTGAAAAGAATGCTAGGACACGGTGTTATTTTAAAGCGACAGTCACCAAAAACGACACAATTTAAATCAAAGCCCAAAAGGGGCAGATTTAAAGAGTTATAAAACAGTATTTATGGTGAAACTTCACATGCACACTCTGGGGACATCAGAAAGTTGTTTTACATGTTGTGAAAAGGGGCATAATAGGTCTCCTTTAAACAAAAGTTCAATGTTTTTATTTAATTTAATATTTGAAGTTTTTAAGTTACTATACTCCAAAATCATTTCACATAAATTCACAGATTTTGCACAAAATTCTGTAAGAAATAGCATAAAAATGATCTGCAGATTCTGTCTGGCTCTAGTTTTGATCCATATTATTTGTAATGATTACCAGTGACTCTTAAGTTTAGCTCATGACACAACAAAAGACCAGTTACTGGCTAGAATATTCACATTATTGCTGTCATATAATATATTTCATTCATTAATTTTCCTTTTCCTTTGGGAAACCGGAGCACCCGAAGGAAACCCATGCGACCTTCTTTCTGTGAAACGACAGTGCTAACCACTGAGCCACCGTTAGTTCAAGCAGATTAATTAAAATTATATTATTATTACTATTATTATTATTAATAATAAATTAATAACATTAATTTAATTTATATAATTCTTATAATAGAATAATAATATTATTATTATAATATTTTTCAAAAAACATTTTAACTCGGTTCTTAGTTTGACACTGTTAATTACTCAGTAAAAAATGTATTTTTGCTTAGCAAATCATAAAAATGTGTTTTTATTCCTTTTGAAACAAAAATAAAGAATTATATTATATTATATTATATTATATTATATTATATTATATTATATTATATTATATTATATTATATTATATTATATTATATTATATTATATTATATTATACTGTATTATATTATATTATATTATACTCAGATTTGCTGCGCTCCAGACTATGAAGAGGTCCAAGGGCATAATAAAAGCATAAAAATAGCAATAATAATAATAATAGCATGGTCGCTTCACAGAAAGAAGGTCACTGGTTTGAGTCCTGGCTGGGTCAGTTGGCATTTCTGTGCTCTGGTTTCCCCCACAGTCCAAAGACATGCGCTATAGGTGAATTGAATTAACTAAATTGGCGGTAGTGTATATGTGAATGTGTAAAACATATGCTGGATAAGTTGGCAGTTCATTTCGCTGTGGCGACCCCTGATGAATAAAGGGACTAAGCCGAAGGAAAATTAAATTAAATTAAATAAAAATTAAAAAATCTGACCAATCTAAAAATTGAATGTATAAGGACTACACTGTAAGTGACATGAACAAAATTATTCAAATATATATATGAATCATCAGCACAAAAGTCATGATCTTGAACCAGTTTTCCATCACCTGTAAGAGACACAGATCCAGGAGTGCGGGTAAAAAACAGAAACACGACTTTCAGCAAGCCCACTGCTCACTCCAGGCAAACACTGAAACGTCATTATATCTCTCCATTTTGGGAAATTTAGCCATGAACCATCACGATTGCTGCACATCTGTTGTGTGTGGGTAATTTCTGCCATTGTATTTCACCAGAGGACTGAACTATCTTTTATTGTGTTTTTAGTATTGCCAGAGTAGCACACTGTTTAACGGATCTCAGAGTTTTCTCATATAGAGATTATTCAAACTAGAGGTCTTCTCGAGTCCTAAAAAGTATACCTGACCCAAATCACTTTTTGCCTAAACATGCCTAATTATTGTTATTTAAATAATAATATTAATAATTATTTAAAAAAAAACCTGATGAGACCAACCTGATATAACTATACTAAGTCAAACCTGATGGCACTAAAGCCACTAATACCAAACACCACCTGTGTTTGAAGAACAGGCCATCTTTTTTTATATGAATGTTAGCATTGGCATCCATATATTTTTTTTTTTTGCAAGGTTATGTCCACATTACCAAAATATACTTCATTAGCTTATAGATAATTCATAAAAATGTGTTTGATACAAATCTGGTTTTTGTATACTACCTGACAAAAGTCTTGTTGTCGATCCCTGTTGTAAGAGCAACAAATGACAGCTTGACTTCTAGTTGATTATTTGGAAAAGTGGCAGAAGGTAGATTTTTCTGATAAATCATCTATTGAACTGCTTCACAAATATCACAAATAATGCAGAAGACCTATTGGAACCCACATGGGCCCAAGATTCTCACAGAAATCAGTCAAGTTTGGTAAAGGAAAAAGTACGGGGCGTGTGAGAGATCTGCAGAGTGGATGGCAACATCAACAGCCTGAGGTATCAAGACATTTGTGCTGCCCATCACATTACAAACCACAGGAGAGGGCAAATTCTTCAGCAGGATAGCACTCCTTGTTATATTCAGCCTCCACATCAAAGTTCCTGAAAGTAAAGAAGGTCTAGGTGCTCCAGGATTGGCCTGCCCAGTCACCATACATGAACATTATTGAGCATGTCTGGGGTAAAATGAAGGAGAAGGCTTTGAAGATAAATCTGAAGAATCCTGATGAACTTTGGGAGTCCTGCAAGTGCAAGAACGCTTTCTTTGCCATCCCAGATGACTTTAATAATCAATCTTTGCTGAGGTGTATGGATGCAGTCCTCCAAGCTCATGGGAGTCACACACAACATTAATTCTTTTTTTCACTGCACCATGACTTCATATTCTATACTGTACATTATTTCTGTTAACTTACAAGACTTTTGTCTAAGCAAAGTCAGACCTTACTGTCCTAATTAATAATTAAAAATCAAGGCATGATCATATTTTATTTTGGTAAAATAAGCCTAATATAGGGTCCTTTGTCTTTCATATAAGCCACTTCTGATACCAAATGATCAACTAGAAGTCAAGCTATTATTTGTTTTTCCTAAAACTTGCATAGACAACAAGACTTTTGTCAGGGACTCTATGTATGTATGTAAATTTGTTTCTGAGAGTGGGCTTGACAAACCATCTGTAGAAACACTCTTCTCTCTATTTGTACCGGACACTTTACTTTAACTCCATCTTACAAGTACTCATTAATGAAAACAATGTTTACCTGCACTACTTGTTTCCTTCAACCTTAAAATACCTATTCTGCACAATATCTTGCACAATATTGTTTTTTCTTATGTAAAAGTACTTGTTTAGTCAGTATAGTCACTAGTAGTAAGTATAGTTAGATTACCGCTGCAGTATGTTAATTATGTATAGGTTTAAAATAGCTCTTACATCCAGTGTTGTGTTCATATTTATAATTGTTTATTTATGAAGCACTGTGGTCCTGCGAGACACGACATTTCATTCCACTGGAGCGGTATGACAATAAAGCTCAACTTGATTTGATTTGACTTGACTTGAGATTCCTTTACACAGTCAATCATCCATCTATATATCCATTAATGCTGTTGCTTGAATGCATTTTGATCTCATCCATTTATGCACTTCTTCATCTCTCATTAAAATGTACACCCCAGGGTCATTGTTGCCTTCTTGTGGGCAGTTACACTCATACAAAGAATGCAAGAATATACAAATACTGTGCAAACTATTTTGAAAATATTTGACCTTAAGCTTAAGATGTAGGCACTATAATGTATGCAAAGTTCACTTTTTTTGGATTACCATGTACAAGATGGGTGAACATTAATTAGGTAAAGTTTAATGGCTTGAAGAGCTTGTAGTATCATTGGAGCCATGATGAAAACAGTCTCTGAATCAGGGGTACCCAAACCTTTTTGTATGAAGAGCCAAAACACTGTTAAGAGCTGTGGGCTGAAGGTGAATATGCCAAACTATATTACATTAAAGTTGCCATTAATTACCTAATTTATATAATAATATTTTAAAATAAATAGAAAACATTACTTTAAATTATATTAAATAATGCAGCATAACAACTTAATTATAAGTTATCGCAATAAAAAAATAAACAATCACCTTCTTAACACAGTGAAGTTCAAAGCTGAATACGCTAGTCAAGCAGAATCTGCCTTTGACTTGATTTGCGCACCAAAGTCTCTGGATTGTCAGGTGACAGTATACATTTTAAGAAAATACACCATAAAATACACCAAATATACACCATTTAATTGAAACCTTTAATTTCAGTTAGCTTTTAACAATAAAACAAACAAACAACCAAAAGGGTTACTTCAAATTTGAATTGACAATCTCAAAACCATCCCTATCATTCTCCCTCTCTTCTCAGATGGGATGGCGGGCCAAATCAAAGGCTCCCATGGGCCAACTTTGGCCTGCGGGCCCTAGTTTGGACATCTCTACTCTAAATAGACGATAGTAACTAAGATTCATAATAGACATATAGGCCACAAAAGGCTGAATTATTCACTGAGATGCACTGTAGGAAATGCTACAGTGGGTCTTCTGACGAAACGAGCCACGGGACACTCTGCCCATGGAGCAGGGCCAAGAGAGCAGACTAATGCCAGCTTTCCGTGTATATGCCGCTGACACTTATTTGTCTGCGTTTGCTTTTTTTGCTGACAGGCACATGCTGAGCGAACAAAGCTGAGCCATGCTGGATCCAAGGCCTCCGTCTCCGAGAGCAGTCACTCACTCCCTCAGATAGCCATGAACAGCTGCAAGTACAATGGAGGAGTGGTGAGACCGCTGGGCAGCCTGGCGGCGTCACGACGCAACCTGGCGGAGCATGACTCTGAGACCCAGCCGCTCCAGACGCTGCACAGCTCCGGCCTGGAGGTGGTTGTCTCCAAGGGCGGAGGCGAAGACCCCAGCAAGGCGTCCAATGAGAGCCTGGTCCGAGAGAGTGGCAACGCACCGCAGAAGAAGAATAAAGATATTGGCTACAAACTGGGCCACAGGAGGGCACTTTTTGAGAAACGCAAGCGGCTCAGTGACTATGCCCTTATATTCGGCATGTTTGGGATCGTCGTGATGGTAACAGAGACTGAACTGTCCTGGGGGGTTTACACTAAGGTAGGTGCTTTCTGTTTTTAACATGAATATGGAAGATAGCACACAATAAGCAGTGGGATTGAAGAGTTTGAAAGAAGATCAGGAATTGAAAATGTTATTTGATCCCAAACTAGAAATGGAAAAATTAAAAAGATGATTTAAAAAAATAATTATACTGTATAAAATGAATTCCTCTAATAGAGTAAAAAGTCAATGGTTAAAAATTCAGTTAATTAAAACTAAAAAAGATTTGGCCATGTAATAATTAAAGAAACTGATATCATCTGGGTGTGTAATCCTTTTTTGGATTTGTAGCAAATTAATTGCAAATATCAAGTCTTCACTCTTTTGGAAGAATTTATTAATAACTTTCAATCATGACACGTGGACTTATGTGTGCAGAATCCTCAGTTTGACCTTTTCTGACAATATAAAATAAATAAGGAATTTTCTTATGTAAAAAAGGATAAGCTATTAAAATGGTGACATTAATCAGTTTGAGTACCACTATTAACACAGAGAAAAAAGGGACAAACAAAATGTTAATTTAAAATTCTTGATCGGTTTTAACTTTTATATAGAAAATTATTCAAATGAACCACCATAGACTTTAAAAAAGAACCAACTATAAAAAAGACATCTAAAGGATTTATTCAATTTAATGTTAATTTCAACATTTACTAATCCATTACTAAAAAGTGTATGTTGATATTATTCACTGATTTTAATCTGAGATTATCTATCAATGAGAAGCTTTATTACCCACATTGATTAGACTTTACAGTAAGGTATCCGGTTTCCCCCACAAGTCCAAAGACATGCGCTATAGGTGAATTGGGTAGGCTGAATTGTCCGTAGTGTGAATGAGTGTGTATGGATGTTTCCCAGAGATGGGTTGCAGCTGGAAGGGCATTCCGCTGCCTAAAACATATGCTGGATAAGTTGGCGGTTCATTCCGCTGTGGTGACCCCAGATTAATAAAGGGACTAAGCCGAAAAGAAAATGAATGAAATGAACATTAGTTAACGCACTGTGCTTAACATTATTTCCATTAACTAATGAGCAAATACTGTAATAGATGTATTGTTCATTGTTTGTTCATGTTAGTGCATTCATTAACTAACTTTAACTAAGACAACCTTATTGAAGTGTTTCCCAAACATTAACAGAAATGAATAAATACTGTAACAAATGCATATCTCAACGCAGTGCTATTTTAATATCACAGATAATATCATACGTTTTATTTATATTTTGAATTAGTTCTTTCCTTTTTTAGATTTTCTGTTGTAATTTTTATTTCATCAAAACATTTAGTATTTTTGTCTATATATAATGTCTTTTGTTTAAGTTCCAAACTACTATACTTAAATGTACTAACTATACTTAATCGGGTAGTAAAAATATTTAATCGCATTTTTAGTTCATGAAAACCTGCCTCAGTAGTAATTTATGCTTCAACTACACAGTAAAATCAACAGTGGAAAAAATGCAGTGTTACATGTCAGTAACTCCAAAAATGTTGAATTGACAATAAACAGGGTAACGACTGCCTGTTGACACCACAGAACAGTGTAACAATTAATGTTACACTGATAGGAGTACTTTCTTCATGACACCTGTAGATAAATAACAACACTAGTGGGTGTTAAATGCCCCTAAGTGTAAAACTTTGATAACTAGTAAGTGTAACATTCTATACTGTCAGTGTATTTATTCAGCACTTTAGAGTGCCAATATTACACTGCAGATTTAACACTACACATGGTGTACTTTTAACACTTAATCAATTGGGACCATATATGATCTTCAGTTGTGTTAAAAGCAACACTCTAAGTGTTAAACGGACACTACTTATTTTACTGTGTAGTGTTAATTATTGGAAAGGTATCATAAAATGTTACCAGTCATTAAAATATAGCAGTAATAGTTTCATTAAAAATAGTTTTTCATTAAAAATCTCAGTTTATGGAAGTCACTGTTCCTCATGAACTGTTGCATATATTTTGGCATACATAAATGTACATCATAACAAACAGCCATCGCAAATACTGTATTGTAATGTGGTTTTCACAAGCAGTACTGGAGGTCTAAGAGTGCTTAAAAACTAAACTTTCAGGTAGGCCTGTGCTACAGACAACTCCCAAAGCAATCCTTAATGCAGGGTCCCCAAAATGAGGTGTTTGGTACTGTGACCACTCAGTTCCCATGAGGTGTGGATTTTGTAATGGTTGTGCTATTTCTAGCCCTGTGGGAGAGAACTGCTACACTGCTACTGTCACATTCAGCTGAATTAAGTGAATTATCACATGGCTTGATCTTGCACGAAAACAGAAAAAAAAGGGAAGGGAGGAACAATGGCATGTGAATGTCAGCCGGAAAGAAAAGCAAGGTGTTTGTTAGAAATTTGACCTTTGGAATAATAATAAAAAAGAAAAACTTCTGGTGACCAACAGGTGCGTTAATTAGTTTACTGTGTAATTTGTCACACGGGAAATTTATAACAATTTCAGACCTAATTTTTTCATAGAGGGACCATTGGGAGCCAGGGTAAAATTAGATGGGGTTAGGGAGAAGACTTTCTCATTTCACTGTTAAAATTAAATCTTTTAATTGCTTTTCTGTGGTTATATAAATTATGCACACTTTCTCATACCAGCGGAACATACAATTTTGGTTTGGACATCACACTTGTAGTACAAATGCTTTACTGAGGAATAGCCTGTTTTATGCCTATTAAAATAAAATGTAAGGTGCAAAACAAAAAATGTAACAAAATATAAAATAAGGCCATGCTTTGACACATTTACTGGTATGCTAGGATGGTTTAAACCAGGTATTTTATGCATTGAACCAGTGGCCAGGCCAGAATAGAACCATGGTGAACCACAGTACCTGCTCATTCATTCATTCATTTTCTTTTCGGCTTAGTCCCTTAATTCGAACCAAAGACCTTCTTGCTGTGAAGCGATAGTGCTACCCACTATGTAGGGTTGTGTGATTAATCAAAAAGTAATTGAAATTGACATTCAGAACCTATAATCGATCAAATTTTTCCAGGTAAATTTTTTCAATTACTTTCCCTGCAGTATGTGGAGTCACGTGATAACGCTTTGTTAAGGGTGATTTATACTTCTGCGTCGAACACACGGGAATGGTCCGGTGCAGCCTTTGCGTGGTGGCATACCCGTGCATCTCTCAAAAAATACTACACGTCTCAAAAACAAACAAACTACATGTCGCATGTTTGCACTACATTGAGGATTATTGGATGCTGCGCCAAAGATGTCCTTGAGACATTAAAATATTTGTTTACAGAAGATGCAAGAAATACATGTTTGAAATATTAGTTATTTTATTTAGAAGAGATGCTGCTTGTTTTCTACTTTTAATATGAAAAACATTGAAAACAATTCATTTTGTTTCCAAAAGTGCCAAAGTTATTTATTTTCACTTTATTTTTACTGTTGGTTTTAGGCAATGTGTGCTTTAACTTCAGTTGTTCAACCCTGATGTTCAATTAATAATCACAGATAGTAGATAGTGTGTGTTTCCTTCAATTAGTTTAAAATAAAGTAATGCACCCTTCATCTCCTACATGCAATATGTGAGCATATTTACTGTACAAAACTTATCAGTGAACTATGAGGGCAAAAAAAAAACTAAACTAAAAAAAATAAAAATAAAACAACAACATTCATTAATCGCAATCGAGTTAAAATGTTCAATTAATCAAGATTTTGATTTTAGGCCCTGCCAATGCGTCACCGCACCGTCCCCCAGTACCCGCTCTCAAAAAGTACATCATTTTACAATACATGACATAAAAAAGAAAGAAAAAATGGAAAGATTTATCAGACTAAATTAATTGATTTGTATTGACACGTACAATATTTGTATAGCAGACACTGTTTTTCAAAGAAGCTTACATGAGATTAAAAGAAAATAAATAGATACCATGTCTACATTTAGCAGTTTTATTTCTTCCTCTTGTTCTTTTATTATTATTCATTCATTAATTCATTCATTTTCTTTTCGGCTTAGTCCCTTTATTAATCCGGGGTCGCCACAGCGGAATTAACCGCCAACTTATCCAGCATTTGTTTTACGCAGCGGATGCCCTTCCAGCCGCAACCCATCTCTGGGAAACACATCCACACACATTCACACACATACACTACGGACAATTTAGCTTACCCAATTCACCTGTACCGCATGTCTTTGGACTGTGGGGGAAACCGGAGCACCCGGAGGAAACCCACGCAACCACGGGGAGAACATGCAAACTCCACACAGAAATGCCAACTGGCCCAGCCGGGGATCGAACCAGCGACCTTCTTGCTGTGAGGCGAACGTGCTAACCACTCGGCCACCGTGGCGCCTTTATTATTATTATTATTATTATTATTATTATTATTATTATTATTATT
>CAIGQQ010004846.1:2035119-2075522 GCA_903798035.1 Danio albolineatus
TTATTATTATTATTATTATTATTATTATTATTATTATTATTATTATTATTATTATTATTATTATTATTATTATTATTATTATTATTATTATTATTATTATTATTATTATTATTATTATTATTATTATTATTATTAGAGTCCTTGTAACAGTATGTTTGTAGGAAAAGTCTCTGGTGCATATGGAGAGGACATAATGTGTCTCCGGGTGATTTGTCAAGCCCACTGATTTGTCTGCCTATATATTATATATTCAGCAATTTATTAGCCAAAATTAAAAATAAGATTCAAAGTTGAACATAAAAATGTCAATGTACTTGTTATTATTTTGTATATATTTTTGGTAGTCTCAACTACAGAATACAACAATAAGCATAATTGTACAAACAGGCAGCTATTGGACCACATTTAGCTTTGCAGCTTTTACCAAACAGTAGTAAACATCGCAGATCACATATATTCATTAAGTGTAGGTGTTCTAGATTCAAACAAGCCCCAAACACAGCATAAATAGTTCTTGTGATAATAATCATCATCAGCTGAGTTTTCATTACCCTTAAAAACTACACTAATTGATACTGCAAATTGAAAATGTGGCTAATAAAGACACAAATTTAGCAAAAAGTCATACATCAGAAAAAAAGGTTTCTTCTGGGATAAATTAATTCACAAAACTGTAATGAAAATGGATGGTTTATTTTCTGTATTTTTAAAAATGGTCACCAGGCAAATATATAAATACACTATATGTATACATTTATTTGTATACATTTAGTATGACCTGTTTCTATTGCATTGAACAACTCCCAAAAAAAATAATTTGTTCGTCCATAAATTCTGAATTGGCAGTTCCAGAATGAAGTGTGTACTCCAATACCCAGAAACACCTCACAAGTGGCCGCCATTAATGCTTAGATAATACGCCTATAGGTCTCATTCTTCTATAATGTAAACCCGGCTATAGAGTGGCTTTTCAAGCAAGTTCTATAGTTCTGAAGCTTTAGTTCTTACTTATTTTTTAACAGGTTACAATGCTGGGTTATTCTTCTTTCCCACAGAAAACAACGAAGCCGCATCACTGCGCTGAATCACAATCACCTTACCATTTATTATATCTCTTGCCAGTCTCTATGAAACACGCCGATCTGCAGTCCTCATTCTGCTGTACAACACCAACATTTCAACTAACAAGTCCCTCACTCCCACCAACACATTTAAGCTGAGATGACAGGACAGTGCCGAAAAACATGTTCAAGTATTCACATCATCAGATACACCCACATGCATTGCGTGATTATGCTTGTGTGTCAAAGGGAGTTTAGGCAGAGAATAACCCAAATATCAAACTTAATCAGATGTTTTGGTACCCAAATGCACGAGGTTCATTTGTTGCTAAGGGGTATATTATGGAAAGTGATTTTTTTCCCCCCCTGACACAGTAGGGATTAACTCCTCCAGGGTGAAGCACTGCAGTGTTTTGTGACGCAGATGGTTTAGACAGCATCTATTCAGACAAGAATGTTTCATTTAGCAAGCGTGAGTTTATAACTTTAGCATAAGCTGCTAAAGGGTAAGACTGTGTGGGGTGTGTGTGTTCATGCTAATGGTGTGCTTTGTTTCTCTTGGTGCAGGAATCTTCATATTCATTTGCACTGAAATGCCTTATCAGCCTTTCCACTGTTATTTTGCTTGGTCTTATAATAATGTACCACGCTCGGGAAATACAGGTTAGTTCTTGACTTTCACTAATTAAGAGTTGATTGTATTGTGTTAGAATTATCTATTAATGTGAATTATAAAAAGTGAAGTGTGCAATTTATATATCGCTAACTTTAACAAATGTAATTTAAAAATCAAATGTATTTTCGAATGCAAATATTTTAGCAAGTTTATTTTATGCTACTGCTGAGATCCACTGTTGCTTTGACTTTTAATTTGTTTTATTTGAGTTTAAATGTGAGGTGTCAAACTGAATTGTTTTAAAAGATTATTATTTTTAGAAAAAGATTGTTTCAAGTTATTCCAAGTCATTTCTTAATGGTTTTAGTTAATTATAATAACCCAGGCCTTGATGAGAGATTATTCACTGAACAAGATTTTACACAGAACAAGAAATGGAAAAAATGAGTAATTAGACACTAATTAGAACGCAAAAATTGTAATCCATTATGTAGCATTTTTTAGTTTCAATTCTATTAAAGGGGTGGTCCAGAGTGTATTTTTGAGGTTTAGTTGTGTTTATAAGATGCAAAGCAATGTGTGCTCAAGCTTCATTTGAAAAAAAATCATGCCCTTTTTTCAGATATCTTACTTTGATTATATACTGCTATTCAGCTAACATGAAAGTGACTGTCATTTCCTAGTTCCTCCGAAAGTACGTCCTTAAGAGGCTCTGATTAGTCAGCTAACATAATGTTCTGTGATTTGCGGATCGGCTCCACGTCACCAGTACAGTGTAACATTCAGTCACTAGCATGCGCTGTGCCTCTGCTGTGTAAATACTGTCAGTCAGTGTAGCCGTGTCAGTGACACCGCTGAACCTCACGACAGCTATCTAAAATAAAATCTGACAAGTGCATACATTTGGTTTACAAGCATATGTAAGCAATCCGCTTGTTAAGTCGTGACGTATCGGTGACATTTGAAATACCGTTTCCGGGTCCAAGCTAGGCATGGGCCGGTATAAGATTTTGAACACAATTTATTTTATTTTAAGAAACATTTAAATATTTTGAGGCAGTAAACATGTCAGGCTAAATAGTTTAAGTGAATCATTGACTTCTGCGGTCTTCATCTGTTTAAAAAACACAGATGTCTTTACAATTTACACCTAAAAAGCGGAAAAAAAATGTCAATAAAAAATCTTACACATACCTTAGGAACGGTATAGCAGAAAATTTTGGCGGTATGAAAACCTTGACCTTTTCATACCACGGTATACTTTTAACACGGTTATCGTCTCATGCCTAGTCCAAGCCGCTACTCATTTGAATTGAGAAAATGTTCGTTTATGACCACTTTTATACAATTTCTTAGAATTTTATATAAAATCATGGTGCACACAACAGTCTCTGGGCTTGCTGCATCACAAATACCAAAATTTTAACAATTTAAATAAAATCAATCACTTTCTGGCCATCGGATATTAGGCATATATATATATATATATAGTGATCGTGATTTTTGAAAGTATTACATTGCTTTGTAAACGTTTATAATTATCATTTGATGAGTCTCCCCATACAGTCTGATAGAGCGCTTGAACCCAGAAGCCTCTTCGCGTGACGTCACACTTAACTAGCGGATATGAAAGGTTCACAAATCATTTGTGATTTGTTATTTGAGATGTAGAGCATACACGCACATCGTCCGCATAGAGACACTGCAGAGCTGGTGAAGATTGTGGGCATTCACAGCGGTTTTACGGATAAATGTGAATTTGTAGCTAAAGTGTTATAGCGGTGCCAAACAGCATTTCTCGTTGTTTACGTCCTCGCTACAACTTACCGTTAACGCTAGAAACTGTGCATGCAGTTGATCAATTTTAACAAATAAAAATGGTTACAGGTTGTGGCTCACAATCCACAGCTTCGTCTATCATGGTTGAAGCTGCTCCTTTAAGAAGTTTTTTAGCCAAATTCTTTGTCAAATGCTAGAGCTATATATTTATTTATACTTCTCTGGAACATAATTAAAATGTAAGCACTTCTCTCTGTGTTGTGTCATTTGGAAGCCCAAATACAGAAACAAAACAAGCTCTGTTGTAAAAAGCAGCACTTAGACGTAGGCATGGGCCGGTATAAGATTCTAAAGGTATGATAACCTTGGATAAAAATATCACGGTTTCACGGTATGACGGTATTGTGTTTACTGCTCTAAAATATATTCTTTTTAAATGTCTGTATTTTATTTTGAGAAACATTTAAAGTATTTTGGGGCAGTAGACTAAAGGCTAAATAATTCAAATGAAACATTGACTTCTGCTGTCTTCATTTGTTTCAAAAACACAGATGTCTTTCCAATTTACACCTAAAAAGCTAAAAAAAAATGTAAATAAAAAAATCTTACAGATACCTTAGGAATGGTCTAGCAGAAAATTTTAACGGTATGAAAGCCTTGACTTTTCCAAACCGCGGTATACCTTGAAAACGGTTATTGTCCCATGGCTACTTGCATGGCATTTTAACTTTCTCTGCTACATTACGGCGCCTCTGGCCACTCCCCTTCAATGTGTGGGGTGTTTGTGCATGGCGAATGCGCGTAACCTGAAGCATTTGTGATCTCACTAACCCGGATGTATTTTTTTGTAGTGCCCGAAATTCGTTCGCCGTAGGCTTTGCTAAGCTAACTTTGTAAAAGCCAATGTCTCCTTTTGCACTGAACTTTGAGCATCTTACATTCAGAGATGTTGTTCATGTTCACACAGCTACAATACACATCAACTAAAGTTTAAAATATTAAATCATAGTGGACCACCCCTTTAAACAATTCCTATTTTGAAACACTAGAACACAAGAATCCCCCTCTTTTTATCGTAATAAAAACAGAAATACAAGAAAAGATTTCCTAGAATCATTTCTTTGCACACTTCCCCTTTAAACCATCACCTGACATTAATTCCTCTTATTTGTGTTTTCCTCTTGCCAAATAACCCCCTGTGCTCTGCCTGCTCTCTGCAGCTGTTCATGGTGGACAATGGTGCGGATGACTGGAGGATAGCCATGACATACGAGCGCATCTTTTTCATCGTTCTGGAGCTGCTGGTGTGCGCCATTCACCCCATTCCTGGCCAGTACGTGTTCACATGGACGGCCCGGCTGGCTTTCACCTACGTGCCCTCCGTGGCCGACGCCGACGTAGACATCATCCTCTCCATCCCCATGTTCCTCCGCCTCTACCTGATAGGCCGGGTCATGCTCCTTCATAGCAAACTGTTCACGGACGCATCTTCACGCAGTATAGGTGCCCTCAACAAGATCAACTTCAACACACGCTTCGTCATGAAGACCCTCATGACCATCTGTCCGGGCACCGTGCTGCTGGTCTTCAGCATCTCCTCCTGGATCATCGCGGCCTGGACCGTGCGGGTCTGTGAGAGGTATGGCACCACGGAGAGTGTGATCCCGAGCTACACAGCTATTCCCTTCCCCTCCACTCGTCCTCTCTGTCTCTCTCTCTCTCTCGCTCTCTTCCTCTGTCTCTCGCTCTCTTTCTCTCTGCATCTCCCACTCACTCATTCCCCTCCAGGAGCATCTCCAACAGCCTCACGCTGCCTGTATGAAGAGCTTTTCTCCCATCAGCTCTGCGATTGCACCACAAATCCCAGTCCATGTTTCGTAAGCCGTATTAGCGATTGTTAAATAATTCATGACTGCCTAATTGTTTGTTTGCGGAATGGTTTGTTTTGGTAATCTTGAGGAGCCCCGAGGATAACCCACTTCAAAAACTGCATCATCATGATCTCATCCCATGAGGCGGTGTAGATTTCCACATATTTAAGGCACATTAGGAATTGGACATACACGGTCTTGTTTGGCTGAAGCAGCACTGTGATGAATGGGTTAGATTTAAGAGACAAAGATCATTAATTGCTTTCTCTGTACTGTGTCTTTGACATTCCTGCCTGCGTTGCCTGCTTCTCCTCACCTTTACCTCTCCAACATGTGTCTTATACAAGATTTAATTGAAGCCGAATGAATCTTTCAAACAAGTAGAGACTACCTAAAGCCCCATTCACACCGCCAGCAACTCACAATGTCAAACCAACATTAAGCTATTCGTTTTTGTGAGATGTTTATCTCCAATGTTACGACAAAGTTGATGCAAATGAGATGAGGTGCAACCTGTCCTCAAATCAGTACGACCGTCCCTGAAATATGACCCACAGGAACATTTACTAAAATAGTTCCTCTGATGGGAGTACTAATTGCTTCAAAAACAGGAAAAATAGTGCATAAGCAACCATGTAAAATGAACACTTTGTGTTTAAATGAATCTGCATTTTGAGCAGGATAGTCATTTGTCACTTAATGACAGCGCAAGCTACACAAACTGTTTTTACACCAGCTAGAGGGCAGTTCACTTTAATTGTAAACTATGGATCATAATATAGGTTGCACATTTTAGACGTCTTTTGTTCTAAAATCTGTACCTGATCTGAATTACGTCTTTCCCAAATCTAACAGTGGCTCTTCCTTCATTACAGATGCAAATCTCATTGGATCCATTAAATATTGGGTTCTTGTTGGTCACTTGGGGGGAAAAAAACATTTATTTGAATTCTTTTTTTTTAAATCCGAGGCCACTAATACAGAACTCTACACAACCTGCTCAGAATGGGTTTTTAGAGTTTCAGATCCAAGTGGACCTGTGAAAAACTCAGCATATATGACTACTTGGTCTTTCTTGGTGGAGAACAGCCTGATCGGGTGATCTTACTGTATGTGGCAACAACCACCTGATCAGGCAGTTCTCCACCAAGAAAGACCAAGTAGTCTACCTAATTAACTGATTAATCTCCTGTGAGATACAGTAGTTGAGTATAGTTGAGAAGTTAAATGTCACTGTGAGAAATTTCAATGCATAATACAATACGTGCAGCAATATATTAAATGCAAAACAGCTTTGTCAGAACCTGAGGCCATTTTAAGTGACTTCTTTGTAGCAAGAAAACTGAAATTTCTACTGACTGTATGTTTTAGTTGTGACAAGATTTATAAAAACCTTAGCCAGTTCAATTCACCAATTATGCAACTAATATTTGTGGCAAACAGTACAAAATGCTGTGAGTGTGAACGGGGCACTTAAAATGCATATACAGTAAAATAGGGCTGAGTAAAAAGTAGTTTTTTCCATATTTATTGTGATCCTAATTAGAACAATCATCATATATTTCTTAAAACTCCAACAGAAGTTATTTTTTACTGCAGATGTGGAGAATTAAAAGGTAAGACTTTATTTTGATGGTCTCCTATGGGCATTCTGCTGATTATAAGTAATTAGGTAGTTACAGTCATTAGAGTATTAGACTGCAGAAGACTCGCTGCTTAATTTCTATTGCTCACGCTTTATTCTGATGGTCCCCAACAGGCAAACTAATGACTATAGGTAACATTGCAAGTCAACCTATTCTACTAATTCTAATACTCTAAAGAATGTTAGTTGACATGTTGTTGCGAAGTTAATTTTTATCATCAAATCATCAAAATAAATTGTATGCATTTTCAGAGTTTTAGTAGATTAGTGTTAGTGGTCTTTTTAATATTTGCTATCACTTTATTTTGGTGCTTCACCAATGGACAATATTGGCATGCAGTTGCAAAGTTCTTATAGTTAACATAATGTCTAAAGATAAACAAAAATAAACAAAAAATAAACTACTGGACCACAAGTGTAGATTGATACGCAAACGTCTCTTTTTTTACACAGCATGCACAGATATTGCCTTTCATACTTTTCTTCTATAAATATATTTCATTCATATATTAGCTGAATTGTAATCAAAACTGATATGTCCTCAACCTCATTGGAATTCGATTAAAAAAAAAGAATTGGTCCCACTTTATATTGAGTGGCCTTAACTACTAGCTACTTACCTCAAAAAATAATTACAATGTACTTACGGTGTTCATAATGTTTTGCAGAACACTTCTGGTGCTCTTGAGGTGGGATACGGGTAGGGTTAGGGACCTGTTTGGGGTTATGGGTAGGTTTAAGTTTGGGTTAAGGTGTAAGGAATGGTCAACAAGATAATTAACAATGTAATTACAGAAATTAATTACAGATGTAATTACATGCAGGTGTTCTATCAATCATTATTACAATCAGGGTGCGAATTATAAGGGGATTTGGGGGGACTGACCCCCTAACTAACGCTTGAAGGACGTCAAAACAAGGTTTATGAGTGTCAGCCCTTTAATGGCGAGAAATAGTTCAAGCTGATCTGTATTTTAAATAATAATGGTAATGATTAAAATAATAGGTAATATAAATATACATTTGACCACCCCTAAAATGGTTAATACCACTGTGAATCCATAATCGCGCAAATCGGTCTATGCTAGAAAAAAAATTACATTCAACAGAACCTATAGACATTGTAAGTGTTCACAGGACATTTTTAGGTTAATATAATGTTAGCATCAACATATAGCCTAAAATACAGTAAAATTAGTTTGTATAGTTTGACCTCCAGCAACCTCTTAAATAACTAATCAGGATACTGTAGGTCAGACAGTCAATAGCCTATCCCTCAAAACACTGAAATATGCTTTATTAATAAATTAGATGTTAGATAAATTAGATTAATTTCAATAAATACAACAATGACTGAAACTTGTATTACACAAACTACAGTAACATTACCAAAAAAGTTGACCCCCTTGATCGTCAATGTATAACTCGCATCCAGATTACAATGTCAAAACGTGTATTTACACAAAAAGTACATTGTAACAATTGATTAATTTAAGCGTAAGTACATATTAGTTAAGTCCAATTAATATAAAGTGGGACTAAAAAATCTAAATTGATTGAAATTGATTGGTCAACTCAAACTGAACTCAATCAATTGTTTGTGAATCTAAAATTTGAACCAAATTGGGAAACATTCGTTTAAACCAAGCCCTAATAAAAACAGCTTTCTATTTCTATCCGAGGCACAGAAATGATATCCTTTGCAAAAGAAAAGCGATGACAAGAAGAGGTGTAAGTAACTCTCATCTCTTCATCAGAAAGACAGTTCGCTATCAAAGGCTTTTCGCAGAAAGAGCAGTCTCTGGCTGTGTTTCCCTTTGGTGTGTTTATAAGAATCCGAACAGGCAATAATGACGAGTTTGGAGTGGTAAAAGAGGTGAAGGTTTTGATGTTACACCATACCACTTCCCAGCACTCTGCACCCCAGTCTCATCGGCTGCTATGCACGACACGATGCTGCCCACACTCTTGCGTGAGTAATTTGCGTTGCTTGTGCGTGCCTGTATGAAGGTATGGGAGGAAGCTTTCGAGTGCGTGTGTGTGACTATAATTCACTGTTGTACTTTCTATTTCCCCTCTATGCTGCTCCATAGGGATGCCATGTGAGTCCTCGTTCTCTAGCCGTGGAAAACCTATCATTGTTCATTGAGCTGGTGCCACTGCTGCTCTAAGAGGGGGGAGGGGTGGGATTCGGCAGCTCTGCCCGACAAAAATGATACTTCAATAGATCAATTTTTACAGATTAAAAACAAAACGTGTGAACGTGGCACCATCTGCAAAAGAGAAGTTTGTTGATAGCAAATGCACTAATGGTTTGGAAAGCTATGATTTGCGCAGCACTGTGAATCAAGCGTCTCTTTCGAAAGTGCTCAGGAGTAGGAGGGAGGGAAGAGGTGGAGGAGGGAGTTTGTGTTAAAATGGAGCAGCTCCTTCAAATCACCTTTACAAACAGGCCTGGGGGCAAGTCTTTTTTTCTTCCCGATTATTCCTTCAGCAGATGTTATTGAACTGTAATACGCCCCAGCACAACAGAGAGCTTGAGCGATACCTGCGAAGCAAACCTTTGTGTTGTACAGTACCTGCTTTTCTTTTGCATCTAAATCTACATTGACGAAACGGTCTGGTCAGATGTTTGTTCGCATATTTGTTTCGCTTAAACCTTAATGGCAACCCAATGGAAAATGTTTTCAAGTTGCTGAACAACATTGGGTTGCTTATCCAGGGGCGCCGTTGAGAGATTGGGTTTTGGGGGGGATGTTAAGATCGCTCCTGATTAGAGGTCTGACACAATATACTATCTAGAAACAAAAAGGTGAAATGTTGCTGTCCATTCTAGCACAGTCTCCTCAGAGACAAGAGAAAGCAAGGTTGTAGGATGCTAGACTACTGGGTGGCCACTTTTGGTAAACAATGAAACAGCATGGTAGTCTTCATGTTTACTGCTCTGTCGTCATTGAAAAGAGGCGCTCGTTTCTCCAAGGTGCTGCTAAATTGGGCCTGCACTATTTTCTTTACTCTAAGCACACTAGCCAGCCCAAAGGGCAGAACGGTGTGAGACTGGACGAGCACGGAGTCCGTCTGGAATGGGAGGGACGGGAAACTGAAGGAAGGGCTGGGTCATTGGAGGAACATTGCTGCTATTCGCAACGTCGGCTTATCATTCACACTTAAGTTCATGTACCTCTTGTTCATTGCTTCACATCTTTCGGTCCTGTTTCCGCAACCTCCCTGCCCACTTTTCCCTGAATATTATGCATGACTTGGGCGGATTCCTTTTCTTAGGCCCTTTCTCCAAATGTACGTACAGTTCCATGCATCATTCCATCTTTATCTCCTCAAACAATACGACTTTTTAAATGTAGCTGAAAATATGATAACAGAAAGCAAGAGATGCTTGGATCGGAAGAGAGCATTTGCTCACCTTTGAGTAGGTGCATTGTAGTACTGTCAAGATGCTTCACATGCAAGGCGTCTTTGGTGCACACAGTTGTGTTGTTTTAAGAATGGTGATAAGAAAACGAATATACACCAGCTCATTGACAGCACATTCTCAATTACAGACCTGCTAGAAGGACTGTTCCTACTTTAACATGTTTTACTCAAAGCATGTTACTGTCCTTTGGAGAATTGGTATCTCATAACTGAACTTTGTCTGGTTTTATTGTCACACTGAGCTCTTGAACATACAGTGTGAGACAACAATGTAATGAGAATGGTGGGCTAAACTATGGGTTTTTTTTTTAAATTAAGATTATTTGCATTATTCTGATATTATATTTATATTATTCTGAACATAAATATTTAATTTTAAATTATAAAATTATAATAGATTTTCCACCAAATATTGGTACCATATCAGTTACCGACAGACTTAAGTGGGTTGTTTTTAACATTGATTTCCATTAGTCTGTGATGAATATTTAATTGTGCTTATTCATTACTGTTACATTTTTAGATGTTTCACTATGTGGTTATGTCAGGTATCAACATATATTGGAGCTTTTCATATATATATTATATATATATATATATATATATATATATCAGGCTTAGGCATGGGCCGGTATAAGATTCTGACGGTATGATAACCTTGGATAAAATATTCACTGTATGACAGTATTGTGTTTACTGCTCTAAAATATATTCTCTTTAAATGTCTGGCTTAAAAACAAAACTATTTTCCTTTTTGAACACAATATATTTTATTTTGAGAAACATTTATAATATTTTGGAGCAGTAAACATGTCAGGCTAAATAATTCAAGTGAGTCATTGACTTCTGCTGTCTTCATTAATTTCAATAACACAGATTTCTTTACAATTTAAAATGCCATCTTTGGATATCTTTTCTGCTAGAGATACTGTTGTCCTGGAAAAAAAAACATAAATAAAAAAAATATTCCACACACCTTAGAAACGGTATAGCAGAAAATTTTGGCGGTTTTAGAACCTTGACTTTTCCAAACCACTGTATACTTTGAAAATGGTTATCTTCCCATGCCTTATCAGGCTGTATTAATTAATTGTGCATACGTCTTTGTATTTAAAGTTTGCAGTTTTTCGGTGCCATATCAGTTATCGACTTATACCAGTTTAGTCATCTTAATGGTCATAACACAAAAATAATGATCAGCTTATCATAGGTTTGATATTGGTGCGTCTCTAAGTAAGAAGACTAAGTTTAAATGTCTTTATATTTGCTCCATCATCGCATCCTTTAACCACACAGTCATCAAAAGTATTTAATAGTTGACTAGTGCTACTAAGCAACCATCTGTAGCGGTTTTATTTGAAATTGGGACATGACTGGGGTATTCGGGGAAACACTTTCTTCAGATAGACTTCTTGATCTAAGTTGAAGGTGGTGCCAGCTCTTCTCCATTTTATGCCAGTATTGCATACAGTATATTGAGAGCTTTAGAAGGCCAGTGACTAGCTTTTTTGCTTTCGAGCACCAGCATTGAGGGAAACGATAATGCACTTCTACGCTGTCAAAGCAAAGGCCAGCTAATGACGAAGACAGTGTGCATAGTCATGATCAGACCTGCACTCCATATTCATGTTCAGGTGTGCAAACAGACAGACCTCACAGGACACGACCTCTTCCCAAATAATTGTGCCATGCGAATTATTAGAGCTTAACAGGCTTCTCAGAGCAAGCATATGGTTGAGATAATTGTTGAATGCAAGTCTGGTACCAGAGCTCTTCAAGAGGACATCTGAGATCTGACACCAGCTTCAAAACAGATCAGTTGTAAATGACTGAACTTAAATGCAAATGGTATGTGCCAGCACTTTGTGTTGTTTCACAATGGTGATGTAGCACAAGGACAGACTACATCCGAATTTTTACATGAATAATCCCTCATTAGAACGACTCCCATAAAGCTGAATTCATTTAAATAGTTTGTTTTTTTTTTCAAATCAAAGTTGTTGTTTTTGTGTTCATTTAATATGGTGGTCAGTTTTATTATAGGCTTTGTATATTTGCTCTCAATATACTGGCTTATTCAGCATGCAGGATGTGGATTTCTTCTTTGAAATGCCTGCATGGTCACTATGCTTTCCGCATGTGAAAATGGGGCTCTCCCACTACATTGAGCGCGAAAACAATCTATTATGATGCTCCTGCTCTCAGAGCATGACTGCAGAGTTGAATGGTGCTGTAGACAGGCACAACTGATAGTGGCATGACTTCTTTTGTGTTTTCTGTCTTAAAACGGGTCATTTAGGGACTGATTGATTAAATACTGAAGTAACATTCTGAGTCATTTGTGTTCGGTCCGACTATTGAGTATGACTGCTGAAGGCCAAGGTCTGTTATTCCTCATCACAAGTGTTCCCTTACTGTATTAAATGTAGACAAATGTCTTCTGACCTGTGCTTAGCTCCTCCTCGACAGGCTGCTGAAAAGGTCAACCTCCAGCAAATATGTGGATGAGCTGCTAGCAATAGTCTAGTCTCGGGATAAGGATTTATAGGCCATTTGAAAACTCTCAGGAGTTTTAAACAGTACTTTAGCTCAGTGTTTCTCAACCACGTTCCTGGAGAACCACCAACACTGCATGTTTTGGTTGTCTCCTTTTTCTGTCATATCCATTACAGGTTTTTAGGGTGCTTTCACACTAGCACTTTTGGTCCGCACCCGGGTTCGTTTGACGTCATAGTACGGTACGTTTAGCTAGTGTGAACACATTTTCTGAACTCGGGTGCGCACCCGTGAACCGTACCCGAGTCCGCCTGAAAGAGGTGGTCTGGGGTACGGTTCATGTGAACTCTGGTACGGTTCACTTGTAGTATGAATGCAATCGTACCAAAAGCCGGAAGTGAAAAGCCAACTGCACAACAAACTTTAGTTTTCATAACATTCATTCGTGTGTGTATGTCTGTGTATGTCACCTACCTTGACGACAAGCGGGACTGACCCAGTACAAACAGTGATAATGTCTGCTTTTCTCCTCCAAAAACAGCTTCTGCAGACATCGCGTGATGTTCTGAATGTTTATATAATTTTTGGCATCAGATAAACGCGAGTCGCTTTCTGTATGTCCAAAACCAAAAGGTTCAGTAAAAGCGAAATGACTGCGATGTGCGGAGTGTGGACGTCTTTCCATTTTGGCGCTTTGCTTTCCTGTCAGTCACCTGGCAACAGCCGTAAACAAAACAGCGGCTTGATGGGTTCAGAAGGAAAAAAGACGGTGTGAACACAAACCAACTGAGAAGGTGGCAATGGGAGACAATCGAACTTGGGTACGGTCCAGGCAATTGAACCAAGTGTGAAAGCACCCTCAGTCTCTGCTGATGAGCTGATGATCTGAATCTGGTGTGTTTGGTTTAGGAGACTGTGTAGAGCTGGTGGTCCTCCAGGAACATGGTTGAGAAACACTGCTTTTGCTGATTTGGAAAATGCTTTACAATGCTTTTCACAGTCAATTTTATTTGACAACTTGTAATACCTTGAAATACAACTTGTAAATTTAGAGTCTATTATATACAGCTTTTTCATAAAGACTATTTTATTTCAATGTTTTTCACCTAACTAAAAACATATATTGTATCTGGGAAGTTTGTAAGTTCAAAATATATTAGCACTAATACTAATAAATCCTGCATTTACATGCTTTTGGTAAGTTTTTCTATTTTGTGTTTTTTTTTTCTTCTTGACTATCTACTCTCACGATGGGCAGAAACCTGATGTTGACATTACTAAAAGTTTTACTTAATTGAAATTTTACACAAATTTCATGTATGTTTTTCCAGAAATGTCTGAAATTTTGGTCCAAATACTCATTATTATACTTTTTTTTCCAAAGCCTGATCACGGTTTTCTGCCTATTTTGTTCTTACTATTCTAGGTATCATGACAAACAGGAAGTCACTAGTAACTTTCTTGGAGCTATGTGGCTAATTTCCATAACTTTCCTATCAATTGGCTATGGAGATATGGTCCCTCACACATACTGTGGAAAAGGGGTCTGTCTTCTCACGGGAATCATGGTACGTCTTCAAAACTGGAATTATGATTAAATGTTGGATTTCAAGAAAAATGTTCGTTTACGTTTCAGAAATTGATCATGATTTTTACTGTACTCGTCATCTTTTCTTATAGGGAGCTGGCTGCACTGCACTTGTAGTCGCGGTAGTAGCCAGAAAGTTAGAACTGACAAAAGCTGAGAAACACGTCCACAATTTCATGATGGACACCCAACTTTGTAAACGAGTAAGTTGCTGAAATAGCCATTTGTGTTAAGCATGTTTAAGTAACTTCTTAAAAAGAGTTAATTGGTGGGCAAAGACAAGATACACATTTTGAAATCTGCTTCAGGTTAAATTTACAAAAGATAACATTAAATGCAAGCAAATGAGTAAAAAAGCAAGTAACTCCTTTTTTTGTTTCATATAACGTTTGTTAAAATAAAATTCGAAAAACTGCCAGATATAATTATGTAAAAATAAAATAATAATATGCTTATTCTGATCTGTACTTATTAAATTTGTAAAAGAAAAAGTGATGATTCTACATTTATTATCTACATTTATATTGTTATTAATATATTTTAAATGATTAATAAACCTTTTTTCTGACTAATGGGCAACACCTATAATAGTAGCAATGTATAAAGAATTTAAATGACAATGAATTAGTATTTTTAGGGGCTGCACTGCGATCCTTAAATATAATCTTTTAATAGGGCATCAAATGATTCTTGAAATATAAAAATATATGTTTATATATATATGAACTATTGTTACACTGAATGGAATTTCAGTGGGTGTCTTCTGTAAATCATGGTACAAATGTATGAAAAAAGAAAGGTAGAATTAAATAGGACACATTTTAATGTACCGGGGAAGATAAAGATATTACACTTTTATTGTTTTGATGTTGGTAAAATGACTTTGAGCATTACTTTGTATAATTTCTAACTGTTTAATTTTACTGTTATTTATAAAATGTTTTTACATAAAATGTCCCTTTTAAAGTACATACTAGTAATTCATCGTCATTTATTATCATTATTATTATTATCATTATTTTTACAATTTTATTAAGTGCTTCAGAATTTTTATTAAAGTGACATTTCATTTTAATGCCTTTGTTTGTTTGTCTTTTTACAGGTGAAGAACACAGCTGCCAATGTACTCAGGGAAACATGGCTCATCTACAAACACACAAAATTAGTGAAGAAGATAGATCATGCCAAAGTGCGCAAACATCAGCGCAAGTTCTTGCAGGCCATTCACCAGTAAGCACATTCTTTTCTCAGTTCACCGTATATGCATGATATTTACTTAAATTAAAAACTACAATTGAGATTAAACATCTATTGAACAATATGTAAGTAACTAAAAAGAATGATTACCAGTTTTTTAAATATGCCTTTTAATGAATGTTTAACTGTTTTGTGGAGTTTGAAATTAGAGAACAATGAACAGTTTTCAAAATTTTGAGGTCTGTACTCGATATCTGCAGAAGATAAAAAAAAGAAATGCGATATTTGATAAAGAGTACCGGTCGAAATTAGAGAACACTTTCTGATACTACTCTGTTATTGATGTTAATCTGGTAGCTTGTGGTATAATAATGAAAACTCTTTTAAATACTCATCCTCATGTCGTTCCAAACCTGTAAGACCTTCATCTTTGCAAAACAAATTAAGATATTTTTGATGAAATGCGAAAGTTCTCATTTAGTTATTTTTTTCTGAAGCCACAAAAATAATTTATGTGCAAAATTCCCTCTAAAATAACTACTACATTCAGCAGTTTCTTCAGCACCAGTTCAGGGCATACCTTCAGAGGATTACTGTGCTTTGTATGTGTAGTGTACTGCTGACATATATTCTGGATGGATTCGTGGTGTGTTTCAAACATAGGAAGTCAGGCACAGGTATCCAGGGTATACATCAGCAGCACGACACACCTGGTTTTGTGAATGTGCACTCTGCGCCGTTGCTAAAGAGAAGAAAGTGGAATAAAGCTATTTTTGTATTTTGTGTGCACAAAAGTATTTTCGTAGATTCATAAAATTAAGATTGAACTACCGATGACACATATAGATATTTTTTGGTGATGTTCTTGGTACTTTTCTGGATTAGGATATTTTCAGTAACCTTTTCTCAATTTCATTCAACATATCTTTATTTTCCAAAGAAGGAAGGTCTCACGGGTTAGTAATGACAGAATAAAAATTTTGGAGTACACTATCCCTTTACCTGGCAGCTGAAATCTCCAGTTTTCACCAACTTTGCAAGATTATGAGCTGTTTTGAGGTGACTGAAACCCTCAGACCTTCATCTAGCTGTCCAGATGAGGGCAAAAGGAATCGAAGCTGGTCACACCAAATTGATGAAATCTAAAATATTAAATTTTCACTAATTGCCCGTTTCTACTGAATGGTATGGTACGGTACGGTTCGGTACACTTTTAAGGCCGTTTCCACTGTCTAAAAGCGTACCAAACCGTACCGTACCACTTTTTGGTCACCCTTTACAAAGGGTGACCAAAAGGCGGAGCTACACGTGCAGCTGAATGCTATTGGTTTACAGAGATATGTCATTTGCTTGAGCAACAAGCCAGAATGAAACCAAAGGACCCGCCATGTTTAATACACAGCCGAGAGACAATACACCGAAATAATATAAACATATAATAACGAGCCATGGTTGACCCGAGCTCAAACAAAACATGTCGTTGTCTTGAACAGCCACAAAGCCAAGAAGAAGAGCAGATTCTCCCCTGT
Source organism: Danio albolineatus (assembly GCA_903798035.1). Lineage (NCBI taxonomy): Eukaryota > Metazoa > Chordata > Actinopteri > Cypriniformes > Danionidae > Danio > Danio albolineatus. The sequence continues at coordinate 2,052,334 of CAIGQQ010004846.1, forward strand.
GCCTCGTAGTTTCTTATGAGCCCGTCTGAAGAGCGAGCGGTTTCGCTTTCTCACGGGTGCTCGCGTGCACGTCTATATTTAAAATAACAAACTTCTTGAGCTGATGATAGTAATGTGTGCTTGATTATTGACGTGCTTTTGAAGCCCGATCCTTTCAGAAACTCGGAATGACGAAATTACTTTCTAACAAGAGGCTACATGTGCTGGTGAAGATTAAAGACACACATGAGAGGTTTGCACTGACTGTGGGCTCTATTTCGTGTTGTTTTTGAACCTAAATTAGGACTAAATGTCTGCTGTGTGATTTTTCTGTAATTGGTATGGTCGGAGACTGTAAGGGGCGTATGTGTTCATTCATTCATTAATTTTCTTTTCGGCTTAGTCCCTTTATTAATCCGGAGTCGCCACAGCGGAATGAACCGCCAACTTATCCAACATTTGTTTTACGCAGCGGATGCCCTTCCAGCCGCAACCCATCTCTGGGAAACATCCATACACACTCATACACTACGGACAATTTAGCCACGCGAACACGGGGAGAACATGCAAACTCCACACAGAAATGCCAACTGACCCAGACGAGGCTCGAACCAGCGACCTTCTTGCTGTGAGGCGAACGTGCTACTCACTACGCCACCATGGCGCCTGTATGTGTTCATAAATGCTGCATTTATTTATTTTATATAATTGCGGACAGTAGGCTATTTCGCATCTCTGCTGTTATAATCAGATCATGTTCATAGAAAGGTTGTAATGAACTTTTATACACTATTGCTTCTATGTATAATAAAGCATCTGTTTTGTGAGAAGTGCTTCTCATATGATTTGTGAAAGACCCTAAAGCTTTACTGTAAACATTTCCTCGAGCGTAAATGACATCGACTTAAACTTTCTGTCGTACACCACGCCCACTGAAAGAGTACCCTGATAACGCAATCCTGATAAAGGTGACCCATACTGACCCGTACCGTACTGTACCATACAGTGGAAACGGGCCATATGTCACTGACTCATTTAAGTCTCCCAAATTGATTGGCTGTCCACGTAGGACAATGAGACTCGTCACACAACAAAATGGTTAAAGTAGTTCCCTATTGCTAAAAACTCTGAAATAATGAAATGGCCAGCCGAGAGTCCTCTTGTTAACCTGATTGAAAATCTCTGGAAGCTGAGCACAAATTATGGCTAAGACGAATAATACAATTGCTATATTTCCATAAGAATTTTTTTGTGATTTTTGGAATATTGCACAAAAGAAGCGGTTGACAAACGGCAAAATAAATTTAGAAAAGGTCTCACAACTAAGTAGGATAAACTTGTTTATTGATAAGAAAAAATGCACATAATGATGGAAACACATCCTCATTAAAAAGTCATGTGATTTTGTTTTTAAATATGGGCACGATGGGCAAACTAGCAGACCGACCACTTAATTTGGTCATTTTCATTTTAAAATCCCTCTCCCACAGTCCATCATCAATGTGGTTCTGTATTATTGCCTTCCAGTACTGTTTTGAGCAGCTGCACTTGCACTTCCAAAAGCCACTGCACATTCATTAAAAAAAAGCCCAGTGTGACTTCTAACCAACTAATTCTTTGTATTTTTTCAATTTGGCACCGGTTTATCAGGAATTATTGATTTTTTTTGTTTTGACTCACTAGATGAAAACTGCTTTATTTGCAAATGTTTAATATGACATTCCAGGTAGTCTAATTCTTAAACCAAAATCTTGAGATAAACATAGCTAAGAAGAGCTGATTAATATCGCAGCAGAGCAGTTTGAGAGACTAGTGAAGTCCAATGACCACAGACGTGTCAGTGTTAACAAAATGTTCTCTATTTTTGATCTCCAGTGTATGTTTTGTATGTTTTGATTAATTTAAGAAGCAAAATGTTTTAAATGTTTGTCTCTTCTGAAGAACTGTTTTATATTTTCATGTTGAATTGTAAGGGGCAGGGATTCTGCACTTAATCCTTACTGTACTGTAGCAAAGAGTTCTGAGCCTTCTTAAGAGAATGGATCAGCATGTTATTCTTTGTAATGTGATGATTGTCCTTCTCCCCTCTCCTTCCCCAAACCCTTACCTTGTGGTTATGGTTAGTGCAGTGTAATGGCTCACATTTTGTGTACATGTTGTGGTTTCTAAACTTGAACTGTGTTTTGTCTTCGTTCTGCTCTATCACTGCAGAGCTCAGAAGTAAGTTTTGTCCTCTGTGTTTTTCTCCCCACATCCTCCCTGTCTCTGTTTCATATGCATGGAGTTGGAAGCTGAATGCCGATTTTGGTTACCTATATTGCTTCTCTCCATTCTAAGTCTAGAATGAAAAAGATGCAACATTACCTAATGCTGTATGGTTTTATGTAACCTTCTGAAGGAGAAGCATCTTTGGAACTGTTGATTTTGTCCATTTGCACCGAATCCATTTTCCAGAAACATAAATCTCTGTATTAACTTGCATTGATAGCCCCTCCTTGTGTGTCCAGTGGAAAAATATATGTGGGACAGGATGTTCAGGACATTTAAAAGCAGCACTTTTACAATTGACTTGTCGTGCAATTACCTTCTATAAACTGGATACATCACGTATTTGGTCGATGCCGTGTTTCCTTCCACCACAGCTACTAAATTCAAGACTTTTAGGTTCATCCAGGGCTTTGATGCAAGATGATATGGAGTTTTTGCATTAGAAAGAATGCTGACCATGTCCTGCATCTCCAGACCTTTTTTTCAGGATGCTCCAAAATAAATCCGTCTAACTTTAAAAGGCAAAAATAAATAAATAAATAATAAATTCTAATCTTGGCTAACCAATGACAAATCGGAGCAGCAGACTCGTATCTTTTTAAATTACGACACTCAACGGGCAGGATATTAAGGCAGCCTTTCTTACAATGTCTCCTCATGGTCAGAGTCATCCTGTACTCTTTCATAGTTGCTATGGCACAAATAAAAAAAAAATTCATTAACGCATTCTTTTAAAATTTTGTTCAGAACCAAGCCCACAGCAAGCAATGCCATTCTCACAAGCATTTTCAGCGGTGTCACATATACCTCTACCTCAGCTGTTTGCCACTTCCTTTGACCTCATCCACAAACGAGGCTCTCGGATGGCTTTTTTTGTGAATGGTTGACGCGTGCCTGCAGGGGCAAAAGGAGATGTGTCATGTTTGAACGTTAAGTTAAGAGTTTTCTCTTCTTTACATTTCATAGATTGGGTTTGCATGACTGGTATGGCAAACAGGACTGTGAATGCTTGCATGCAGGCCACTCTCTCTCTATCCCTCATCCTTATCAAGTCTTCCTGACAGGAATCTGTTACTCTTCCCTAATGTCCCCCTCCTCCCAACCCCCCATCCCTCCATAACCCTGCCTCCTCCCAGGCTCCGCAGTGTGAAAATGGAGCAGAGGAAACTCAATGACCAGGCCAACACTCTGGTGGACTTGGCGAAGGTATGTTAGAGGTTTCATGATCTGCCAAAGAATCACTTTAGTTAATCATAGCTAATATTATGGTCTGTTAAATGTGAAATAAAGAAATGATGAATGAAAGATTTTAGATTTCAAGGGATGCTGGTTTGGGTTGTTATGTAATACACAACTGTGCAAATGTCTTTGGTCACTTGTTATTTCACCAAAAAAAGGTTTAATGTCGGTTATTCCTATATATATTTTTTCTGTAGCATGTCAGTTTGAAATATCAATTTACATTTCCAAACATTATTTTTGTAATTTATTGTAATTTTACAGTGAGATTACTGTCTGCACAAGTAGTCTGACAACAGTCAGTGCTTCACACAGAGATCTGATCTGATCTGATCATCATCCAGTCTGTCTGGAATGACATGAAGAAACATAACAAACTGAGACAAACTCAATCCAGAACTTTGGGAACATCTCTAAGAAGATCTCTAATAGAACACCTACCTATGTTATTCCAGACAGACTAGATGATGATCAGATCTCTGTGTGAGCACTGACTTTTGTCAGACTCCTTGTTCAGACAATAATCTCACTGTAATTAATGACAAATGCTTGGAAATGTAAATTGATATTTCAAAAATACGGAAATAACTGACTTTAAACCTTTTTTTTGGGTGAAAATACTAGCGTCCTAAGTCTTTAGCACAGTAATTTATATATAGACCATTTTGAGAAACGGACACAATAACAATGGTCCTAACATATTTCCTGTATTACATTTTTAATTTCCATATCTTCCAAGAATCCAAAAATGCCCACGTATTGATAAATAATTTTATTTATTTATCAATACGCTTAACGCTTTAACGTTAAGATATGATTAAATTGCCTCTTGTAATAGTTACAAAATAGTTTGACAACAAGCAGGAAATGTTCATGGGCCAGAACTCACAAGGAAAGTAACTAATTTATGTATTGTCAGAAAAGTGGCTAATTCATATGAATTCATACCCTTTCATTGATATAAAAAACAAACGTTTTGAAAAAGTTTTGAAAAAACCCAATCACTAATCTTACCCCTCATTGGGGGGTGAGCGAATGATACTAAAATGTATGAATGAGATTGTGCAAATGAATACGAGTTAGCTACTAAATAAAAAATTTACTAATTGCGAAACTTGAAAATTGAGATTGCGTTGATATGTCCTATAATGTTTAAAAATGAGGTCAGTTGGTGTTTTCAGCCACCTTTCAAAAATGGAAAAGCTCAAAGCCTTTCAGACACTATCTAAACCAGTGTTTAGCCTTGTGGAATTGTGATCAGTCTGACAAAATCACATCTTAATACAAAAAGTAAACTGCTCCGTAAAGACTTTTTTAGATGAGCATCACAGAAGCACGAACCAGCCTAAATTAGTTTTTCCTATATACACAAAGTGTATATTTGAACCCTTTTCAACATGGGCTTTATGATTTTGTTTACACTGAGGACTCAAACAAAACAATGTGCCTATTTGCACATGTCATTTCATGGGATTTACTGATCACATGGGTATCAGATTTAAAATCTGACGTGATTTCATCAAAAGATGCATTTACACTTGTCTAGCTGCATATGCAATGCATCTCAAACCACCTCCTGAAGTGGTTTGCACAGTCAGATTGCACATTGGCATTTAGACCTGGTATTTTCACTATGGCTGTCTGAAAAAGCAGATAAAGTGGCTTAGTAACAATCACTGAGAGCTGTTCTGACATTGTGAAGTGTCCCAGACGCTGCAAAATGTTGTTGTCTACTGCAAAAAAAAAACTGTATTAGATATAATTATTGATTTTTGACTCCTGACAGTCATTATCAATCACTGCTCAATAACACTACACTGTGTACCACATATATAGAAGTCAACATTTGAAGTGCATCCAAAAATGTAATCAAAGATGTCCTAAGACAAGAATAGGTATTGTTTTTGGTAAGGTTTTGAACTTCAAATGTTGATTACCAGCTGGTATTTCATTTTTATTTGAATGATCAGAGAGTTTTTAAATGATCTATTCATTCATTCATTCATTCATTTTCTTCTCGGCTTAGTCCCTTTATTAATCCGGGGTCGCCACAGCGGAATGAACCGCCAACTTATCCAGCATTTGTTTTACGCAGCGGATGCCCTTCCAGCTGCAACCCGTCTCTGGGAAACATCCATACATTCTCATTCACACACATACACTACGAACAATTTAGCTTACCCAATGCACCTGTACCGCATGTCTTTTGACTGTGGGGGAAACCGGAGCACCCGGAGGAAACCCACGCGAACACGGGGAGAACATGCAAACTCCACACAGAAATGCCAACTGACCCAGCTGAGGCTCGAAACAACGACTTTCTTGCTGTGAGGCGACAGCACTACCTACTGCATCACTGTGTCGCTTTAAATGATCTAAATCAAGTAAAATGAATTTGCATCAAGTAATTTTATCATGGCAAATTCAAATTTAAGCATGTGAAATATTTTTTCCCAACAACAAAACAGTGGCTAGCGAAAATGTGAAAATGCCAAGTGGCTAGTAACTTTGAAAAACTAATCAGCATAAAAGTTAATGTCATGTCCTGCTAATGTCAAATCATCAAATTTGGACTGATGTTGTGTAGTCTAAACCTGAAAAGTGTTTCTTTAAAAGGGTAGTATTAAATGATTTTAAGCTGATCGATTGATTAAGTCTCACTCTTTCTCTTGTAGACACAGAATGTGATGTATGACCTGGTGTCGGAGCTGCAGGAGCGCAGCGAGGAGCTGGACAAGCGTATTGGCACATTGGAGGACAAGCTGGATGCAGTCACCGGCAGCCTGCAGGCTCTGCCCTGTCTGATCTCCCAAGCCATAACTCAGCAGCAGCAGGACCTCCTGGATGGCTTCGTGCACCGCTTCCGGCCCGCTTCACTGGGCTCCGACCGTTCCTGGACCCCATCCAGACGGCGGCGCTCACCCTCCACTGCCCCGCACACCTCCTCGGACAGCGGCTAACAGCGGCCTGGACCAGCTCACCGCTTCCAAAGGTCTCAGACTTCTTCATGTCCGATGATCAAGCCGAGATGGAGAACTCGTATTAATAAGTAGAGAAGAATTATCAAAAATAGTAGATATATGGTTTATGTTTAGCCATTGTATGGCTGTTCAAGTTAGCTTTTTTGTAAAGCCCTCATATATTTACAAGACTGAGTTCAGGAAGCTGGAGTGAGTCCAGGAAACTGGCCCTACAAACTGCGAGATCACAGGGTCCACGGGAAGGTAAGCAAACCGACAAAGGAGCGACGCAGCCACACAGAAGAGATTCACGGGACATCTCTGCCAGGACGAGCACCTCTGAGAGTCTGGGTGCTCGGCGATCACTTCAGTATCCAGCTGGAGACGGAGGAGCACATGACCTTACTACTGAGTAGAATAATGCAGGAATGCCAACCTTAAGGATTCAGTTCCCTTGCTCCTTCAAGGGGAATTGGGTGCAACTAATCTTTTTTTAGTTACATATTGGCATGTTATTTTTTTCAGTGCCTGAATGTATAGATTGTGGAGGGTTGTCCATTTACAAATTTTGGAGCGAGTTTTTTGTACGATGTTAACACAAGCATTGCATTCCTTTTTCAGATACATTCCTCTTGAAGACATTTGAACTCGTCTGTCTTAACAAATACCATTAACTCTGTCGCAGTCTTCTCTTATTTTCCAAAGCCTTTCAGTACTTCCACCGGTTAGGGAAGGAGGGAAGAAAGAAAGAGAAAGGTAAAGACAGGTAAGAATGTGGGAAGGAAGGACAGGAAGGAAGAAATGTAGGAAGGAAGAACTTGTTTCAACTCAAGCAGGTAACACTTTCATTCGAACTAAATCTGAGCTTCCAGAAGTCTTCATATTACCGAGAGGCTGCATATTTGAATCTGAAATGACAGCACAGAGTGCTAAATGCTGTGGTAGGCACAAATGTATGACAGGACTGAGATTTAAACCTTGCATGTTTCAGTGCAATTGTGGCGAATGGATTATGGATGGTTTTTCAAACGTATGTGTGTGTCTTTTTTGTTTTTGGTTCATTTCTTTTTTTACACAAGAGATTCCTTTTTAAAAAATGGATAGTATTTTTAGAGTTGCAAATATAGCGGTGCAGTAATGTGGTAATGTTTGTTTGATGCATTCCTTGTTCTACCTATAAATGAATTCCTCGACCAAGAGATTGATGGAGTAGGGTTAACTCTAAACAAATCATGAAAGAGTATTGATAGAGCAGAAAGAGATGCTTACGGAAGACATTAAAGTGGCTCACATTTGCACTTTTCTTAATATACCGTTAAGGCAGCTTAGAGCTAACATCTGTCTTTCCTGTTCCCGTGTATTTTAATGAGATCTATGGTTTTTGAGTTATCACATAACCTTAAAGCAACCGACAATGTTATGTGTTCGATGGTGTTGTCACAGATTAGAACCACTGGTGAATGACTGCAAATCATCTTATTGCAACTTGCTTTAGATAAAAAAAAAGTTTTGTTTTATTTTTTATACTCCTATATCTGCGGCATTAGCGAAACATGAAAGCTTTTTTTCAATAAGATCAGGCCAAAATGGGGTATCAATTATTTGTGCCTGATTTAATATTTAGATTTTCCTTTAGCCATTTGTTCTGCAAGACATCGGATTTTTAACCAAAGCCCATATCCTCCATTTAAAAACTGATGTAAATGGAAATGAAGCTGCACGCACACTCAAAGACACACACAGACTTTGTGCACATTTCATGTTAGAGTAAAGCCAAATTCTCCAAAAACACTTTGAAATAATGCATGTTTGCTTTTATCTGATTTGCTCGTAAAGCATTTGTTAAATGATTCTAAAAGAGAAAACCATTCACCCGTTTACCACTGAGAGATTTCATCTCAACTTCTATCCAGCTCGTTTCAATATTTCGTTGTCAATACTGTGTTTAGGTCTTATGTATTTCCAGTACTCTGTTATCTTATGTACAAATGATGCCTAAAATTAGCAACCTTGCCAAACAATAATGTCTACATTTCAAGTAAAAACTTAAAAAAGGGGGATGGAGAATTCTCACAGCTTTCGTTGCTGCAACATACTTGACACTTCTAGCACATTTGAATAAGACAAAGATCAAAGACGAACGGAGAAAGCCAGTCGTAACGTTCAATTCCTAATGTAGACAAAAATAGAGGAGCGGACCGCTTTGTTGTTTAAGCTGCTGTTGATGAGAAATCAAGTGCAATTTGGATCCTAATTAAAACAATTTGACGTTCGACTGCGTGGTTTTAGACAAGAAGACCACGACCCTTGTTCATGCCTTTCTCTCACTCTTTTTCACCGTCAGCACAGTCTAAATGTTGTAACGTGCCAATTATGACTCAGATGCCTTCTGATGTCAAACTGCATACACGAGTAGATGGGACACCAAATCACTAGAACGTATTTTATTATTAAACTACATGATTTTATTTTCTTTCTCGTTTTTTTTTTCCTAATTGCCTTTCTTTGTGAAATACTTGTGAATGATCAAACACAGAGAGATGAACTTGCATTTTGTATCCTCCCAGGTTGACTGTACATAAAGGCATGGGTTATCATGGTCTCGTATGTTGAGATCCTCTTATTTTGTTTACATAGAGATAGCCCAACAAGCTACGGTGTGGACAAAAATCTGCCCATGTTTCAGATAATAAATATCAAATTCTTGAGAATATCCTGTGGCGTGGTGATGTTGGGTGAACCTGTTCAAATGAGGATGAAAATTGAAATTCAGGGGTACGCTACCTGACAAAAATGTCTTGTCATCGATCGCAGTTGTGGAAGCAACAAATAATAACTTCATTTCTAGCTGATCATTTGGAAAAGTGGCAGAAGGTAGATTTTTCCGATCAATCATCTGTTGAACTGCATCCCAATTATCACAAATACTGCAGAAGACCTACTGGAACACGCATGGACCCAAGATTCTCACAGAAATCAGTCAAGTTTGGTGAAGTAAAAATCATTGTTTAGGGTTACATTTAGCGTGAGGCGTGCGGGAGATCTGCAGAGTGGATGGCAACATCGACAGTCAGATGTATCAAGATATTTGTGCTGCCTGTTACATTACAATCCACAGGAAAGGGCATATTCTGCAGCAGGATAGCTCTCCTTCTCATACTTAAGCCTCAAAATCAAAGTTCCTGAAAGCAAAGAAGGTCAAGGTTCTCCAGGATTGGCCAGCCCAGTCACCAGACATGAACATTATCGAGCATGTCTGGGGTAACATAAAGGAGGAGGCGTTGAAGATGAATCCAAAGAATCTTTGCCATTCCAGACGACTTTATTAATGAATTTAAGCAGAGATGTATAGATGCAGTTCTTCAAACTCATGGGAGTCATACACAATATTTAGACTTTTGTCTAAGCAAACTCAGACTGTACTGCCCTAATTAACAATTAAAAATCAATGCATGTTCATATTTGATTTTGGTAAAAAATAAGCATAATCTAGAGGCCTTTGCCTTTCCAATAAGTCACTTTTGATACCAAATAATCAATTAGTCAAGTTATTATTTGTTGTTCCTGAAACTTGGATAGGCGACAAGACTACTCAGGTAGTGTACTTCTTTTGTGAATCTGTGTACTTTCTATACAATATTTTTTTAAGTAACTGAGACAGATGTGTTAACATCTTAGCAATTAAGCCAATATGCAATGAGCATTCCCCGTAAAAATAAATATATAATCTTGATGTGCTGTTGAAGCAGGCAGACCTAGATCCTGAAGTGTGAGAATATTGCAGAGGGACATCTTTGAGGCAGTCCCAGAAGAGCCATGAAAATGGGCCACATCACGTTGGTAATGACAGCATGTGAGTGTAAGACATATGCCCATTAACAGTGGAGCGGACCTCATAAACATTTAATTGAAGCGGAATGAAGATAAACCACATGCAGCTATCCTGGGACAAAAACTCCCCCTAAGGCCATTTTCCAAGGTGAATTGAGATGCATATAACGGACGATGGTTGGAATTTAATTTAGCATTTTTTCAAAATAGCGTTTAAAAATGCAGGTGTCCTTAAGTTCCTACAAAAAACACCCCATTATAAAGGAAAGGCTTTCAGACGCTTAAAATATTGTTTGGAGCTCACTGAGCACATAATAGGCCATTTAAGGCACCCTAAATAGGTTGTCAAGATATTCCCCTCAGGAATTCGCCATGATGTGGCAATTCTGCTGAAATAAAACAATAGAAGCCTTCATAGAATTTGTGATGGTTCTGGAGGGAGTTGCACTGGTTTTAAAGGAAACTGTTTATGGTCCCTATGTGGGTTATTTGGTGCCTTTTATTGGCGGCATGTGAAAACCTCTAAATTCCAATTGAATATGTCCTAAAACACACTATAAAGTATTAAAAAAATACTGGTTAACAGTTGGTAATGTTTTGAGTGTAAAGCATCTTCTGTGCTGGTTTCTATTATTTTGTTAATTAGGGCCAAAAACCAAATGGAGTATCTTTGCATTTTTAATGAATGTTTTTATGAACGATTGAACTGTTTAAATTATTCAATGACACTTCACATTTTAATGGATTAATTTGTAATTAAGATTATTTTACCAATTCAAACATGCAAGATGTCAATTACAATGCATAATGCATGATATTTATGTTAATCTAATGAATATTTCTCCTCTGTTAGTCATCATTAGTGTGGTTGATTTTACTAAGAGAAAGAAACTCGAAATCAACCCTGGATTCTAGAAATTTCACAGTTTGCACAGCAGTTCTATTGAAAAACTGTATCTGGTTCCATAAATAATATTTCAATAAACGATTTATCGACAATAACAAACTAATAATAATAATAATAAATATTAATGTGATGAATAATTAAACAAAGCTAAAGAATCTTTTTCCTCTAAAAAGAACTTTTTGTTAAATAAGCTTCCATTGGTGTTTAAGGTTCTTCAGGAAATCAACACTTACCATTGTTTTTTTTTTTTTTAAGTTTACTGTTCAGTAATAGTTTCATGATCTGTTTTGCTAAAGGCCAAATTACTGATTAATCATTTCATTAATGTTTTTGAATGAATCTTTTGTAGTAACCAAATAGCTAAGCTACTTCCACAGAAATTAAACTAGCTGCATCTGCACCATGAATCCTTTAAATTGTGCCGTTTCCTTTATTTAGATTCGGCCTATTTATAGGATTTTATAATTGAGACTATTTTTTTCTTTATATGAGAAGCTAATTATTTTACACAGAAGAAAACATTTTATTTGACACTGCAGCTTTGCTTAAAATATGAAAATCTCGGCTACTCCTCTACTGCCCTCTAGTGATAAAGTCTCGAATAACACCGTGATATATTCCCATGGCAAAAAAAAAAAACCTTCAGTATTCCATAAATGCTCAAGAATTTTCAGTGAAACAAAATAAGTTGTGTATCATTTCCTGTAAGGATTTGAGGAATGTGTCCAGTTTCTGAGGGAACCACTGGCAGCATGTGTTGAATTCCAGCCTGTCTCTGTAACCAGACTCGGCCTCTGCAGGTTTAATGTTTAATCCCTGCTCTGGCTTCCTGCTGCGCCTCTGACTCAGTTTTATTAGCCTCATTTTTACTTTCTGAAACCCTTTTAGCACAGCCGGACAGCCAAACTCAGCAAGAGCAAAAGAGTCTGCTCTGTTAGCAAGGTGAGTGTTGTTTCTTGTCACAGTGCGACTCTTGTTTTAGGGACCGATGTTTTTGATATGTAACAAATGCTTAGGAGAGCAAAGTTCAGCTTTCTTTTGGCTGATAATAGGCAACTGTTGTGTGTATGAATATTAAAGACTGTGACTGATCCCCTTTAGAAACATTTACAAAGGCAACGACCATCAGCAAAATTTAGCTTTCAAAACACAGCAGTGACCAGTTATGCTAATGATTTTTCATTAAGCATATCAATATATTATTATAATGGTTTGTGATTCATATACATAATATTGATGAGAATGCTTACTTTACATGTTGGATTCAAATGAACAACTTTTCTTACAACAGACAACTACAAGAGTTTGCCTTCCCAGAGGCTAAAACGAAATGGACCTCAGCAGATCATATTTGGCTGACGGCTCATCCTCACAAAATGAAGATTTCAACAGAGAACATGTGGAGGAAGATGATCATTCTGAGGACTTAAGTTTCTCCTCTCATGATCAGATCCGTTCAGCCAAACAGACGGACAATGAGGAAGCTGAGAGGACAAAAACAAGCCTCTTGCAGAAGCAGATGACTGGTCTGTTTAATAAAGGGAGGAAGACCGATTCTGAATCACTCTCAGGATCTTCAGGAGGGATTAAAATACTGCCCAATGGCACAAGATGTAGTCCGACAGCTTCTCCATCACTGGACAGAAAGAAATTGAATATCTTTTCTTATGATTTTAGGCCAGACGTCCCCTCAGGTTCAGCAGGATACACATATGACACCCTTGAATCTGAACTGACCAGTATCCATCCGGCAGAGTACTATGCTGAGAAGTTGGAGGTATACAAGTTGAAATACTCCTACATGAAGTCTTGGCCCGGTTTGTTAAGACTCCTTGCTGGTCTTCAACTTTTATTCGGTGGGATTGTTTTCGCCTGTGTGTGTGCTTATATTCAGAGAGACAGTGAGTGGTCCAACTATTACAGGCCCACCAATACGCAAGGATACCGCTACAATGGGCCTATGACGGCCTTCGTGTTGGTCATCGTGGGACTCTCGTGGATACTCACTGTTATCCTGATGGTTTTGGGATTGACAATGTACTACCGAACGATTCTGCTGGATTCCAAATGGTGGCCTCTGACTGAGGCCTTTATGAATCTAGTCATTTCGCTGTTGTACATGGCAGCGGGTATCGTTTATGTGAATGACCTGAATCGGGGTGGGCTTTGCTTCATGACGGTTGGAAACAACCCAGTCCTGTCCAGTCTGTGTCGCGTCGAGGGGGGTCAGATGGCTGGGACTGCCTTCATATTTTTTAACATGCTCTTGTACTTGATAAGCTTCCTGGTTTGCCTTAAAATGTGGAGGCATGAAGCGGCCCGCCGTCAGAGGGAAGCCATGACATGTCAGCTGAGCAGCCCGGTAAATAAATTTACACTGCACACTTAAAGGGGTGGCCCACTATGATATCATATTTTAAACTTTAGTTGAAGTGTAGTGCAGCTGTGTGAACATAAACATCTCTGAATGAATGTAAGTTCAATGCAAAGGGAGACATTGGCTTTTACAGAGTTAGCTCAGCAAAGCCAACAGCGAACAAATTTGGGGAGTACAAAAAACACCTCCAAGTTAATGGGATCATAAATGCTTTAGGCTACGCACATTCACCACACACATGCACCCTGCACATCAACAGGGCGTGGCCAGAGGGGCTGTAATGTCATAGCAGAGAAAGCTAATATTTCGTCCAAATGCTGCTATTTCAACAGAGCTTGTTCTGTTTCTATAGTTGAGCTTCCAAAGGACACGACACAAAGAGAGAAGTGCTTACAGTTTAATTTTAATTATGTTCCAGAGAATTATAAAAAATATATAGCTAGCATTTGACAAAGGAGAACTTCCAGAATCTCTTAGTGCTGGATTCGGCTAAAAACTCCTTGGGGTTCAGCAGGCTTGAGGTTCAGCTGTGTGCTCTTCATTTTCTGTCTGATTCAGGCTAACTGATACGGCTGTTTACACAGCGTAAAAGCGCGTGGCGTGGCGATATGGAGCTGATTCGCGAATCACAGCACATTAAGCTAGCTGACCAATCAGAGCCTTATGTGGACGGGCCTTTCAGAGGAACTAGGAAATATGATAGTCGTTTTCATGTTAGCTGAGTAGCTGTATATAATCAAAGTAAAATATATTAAAAAATAAGGTGGTTTTCTACAAGTGAAGCATGAACACTGCTTTGCATCTTAGAAACACAACCAAGCCTTAAAAATACACCATGGACTACCCCTTTTAAGACAGTATTCTGCATCTATTGTTTCATTATCCAAATTATCTTTCCTTGACATAAAACTTTCTTTAAAGTAGATAAAATATTGTTTGGATTTTTAAAATGTTCTTCAGTCTAAGCAAAAATGGGTTAATTCCGAACCTTTTACTAAGATTCTTTGGAGAACCAAAAATTAGGAGTGTACTGACGATGTTTGGGGTCATTCAGATTTTTTTTGGCAAGGAAATTGCATTTTTAAATGAACATTATTTGACAAGAAGGCGTTAAAATTGATTAAAATGAACAGTATAGGCTTTTCCCAGCTTTTTTTTTTACTTTCTATTCATTAAGGTATTCAAAAAGCCCTTTTGAAGGATCAAGTAAAACTGAAAACGTGTAAAAGCATTGAAGATTTAGTATTGCCAGTTTGCCATTGCTTGATTTTAAGTTAAATCTAATAATATTTTAAAGTATTTCTGTATGTCATGTTGTCACTCATTAGTGACGATCTCTCCCTCATTTGCATAAACAGCCCTGAGTGAGAAGCAGCCGTCTGCCATTAACGTTTTGAAACTGCCAATATGCTGACACATAGGCTTTATAGCTCCAATCCTTTTTAAAAGGGGGCGTGGAACACTATGTCATTTGAATTTAAAGTGAGTTACCAAAATGGCACAATTTGGATCAAAGTCTAAAAGGGGCAGTTATAAAACATTATTTGTGTGGTATTTTAGCCAAAACGTCACATACACACTCTAGGGACATCAGACAGATATTTTACATCTTGTGAAAAGGGGAATAATAGGTCCCCTTTAATAAAAAATGTTGTCTTCTTGAGTCTAATACACTTTAAAATACATTAGAAATGCATACCAACCTCGTTCCTTTGAATAGCATGTATATATTTTGTTCAAATTCATATTTAATAAGAATATTAATAGTTTTTATGTACTTAACTTCATTTGAAGATATGGGGTTTTAGCTTTGTTTTCTTTAAACAGCACTAATGAAATTGACAGTTTCCACAAAATTCTCACTCTTCTAAGCTTGTACTAATTGTCATGGCTGTTATCTGTCACTTACAGCAGCAGACTCTGGAATCCACATCCAACATGGGCAGCTCCTCGACTAGATCCAAGAAAATTTCATTCAAAGATGAAATGGATGAAGGCTCTGTGAATGAGACCAGGCAGCTGTATGTCTCAGAGAGAGCTGAAGAACGACAGATTTTAACCGGAGCCATTCCAACAGGACACATTCCCAAACCCAAGGTCGTCGCGGATTACATTATGTTAGTATTCTTCACGGTGTATATCTGCTATAGCAAAAACAAGTGAACTATTTATGACCAAAAGAAGAAACAGGTGTTGGTTATATTCAGTTGGTGTTTAAGGCTCTAATTTTAGCTCCTCTAAGATACTAGCTTTTTCCAGTCATCTATAAATTTTTGTAGGTATAAAATCAACTGATCTACAGTTAACAACCTTAGGAAGAGGATTTGGCAACTTGATGGATAATGTTGTTTCTTACTCATATTGCTATTTGTGGGTAATGCACCTGACTGCTAGACAAAACCCCTCATTATCTCAATCATTGTTTAGGATTTTTGTGAATTCTCTATATAATTGTATGTGGCTAAGAAAAAAGCCACATTTAAATAATTTTTACATGTAAAATGTAGATAGAAATGGCAAAGTAGCTCAAATAACAACAAGGTCAAATAAAATAGTAGGTCAAATAACACTACAAAAAGATTGAGTTTGATGATATATTGCTGTGATAAACAAACCTAGTCGGAGCAATAGTTTAGTATTTAGTGCGTCGACGTGCTACATTAGAACTTCAGGGAGTCCCGAGTTCGAATCCCAGCTCGAGGACATTTCCTGCCCCTACCCCCTCTCTCTCTCTCCCACTTCGCTTCCTGTCTGAAATACTGTCCTTTCCACTTAATAAAGGCAAGAAGGCCAAAAATAAATCTTAAATAAATGAACAAACAAACCTAAACCTTAAAGTGCTGTTCAGTTTTTTAAAATTACTTCATCAAAATGGTACAAAACTGTAAAGATTTTATCATTTTGTGTAGGTAGGATACAAATCGTTTAATAATAGTTTGTCAATAAACTTTGTCTCACACAAAACACCAGCATGTTACTTGGCCGAGCTTACAATTAATTGTCTTCAAAATACAAAAGAAAAGGTCTTCAAACTTAGAAAAATCTGTTAACAGTGCCTTACATGGAATATTTCAGTTTTTCCAACTTTAAATATGCCATGACAATTTCTATCCATTTATTTGTGAACATGGAAAAATCATGGTCCCTGTTAAATGGTCTTGGAAATCAAACTGAGTCAAACTTTGTTCTTAAAGTTTTTAAAAATGACCCAGTTAAAAGGAAAACTAATGGAACGGGATACTAATTTTATCTAGTACAAACATTTGAAACCAGAACTCACAATAAAAGATAAAACGCAGCTTTTTTAAATCTATGGCTTTGATATTTTTTGCAGTAATAAAATGTCTGAGCATTTAAAGGAGTTTTTGGCCCAAAATAAACATGATGTTATTAATTACTCACTCTTATGCTGTTCCAGACACCTGAAATCTTCGTTCCTTTTTGGAACAGAAATGAATCTATTTGAGATGAAATCCGAGAGCTCCCTCATCCTCCATAAACAGCTCCCGGCTCCTTCAAGGACCAGAAAAATCTAAATCAAAACAAACCATTACTTCAGTGGTTTCTTTTTCTCTTCTTCTTTTTCGTTTATTGGCCGTTTACTCCTTGGGAGTATTACTGCCACCTAGTGTACTGTGTATCTGACTACAGTGGTTCTATCAGAAAGTTATCAAGCTACAAGAATCCTTTTGAGCAAAACAAAAATACTTTTATTAAACAGTTTCTGTCAGCATAAGGTGCACATTCATGAGCACTTTGCAGTAGCAGTTGGAAATTTCACTTTCAGGTCTATGCTGAAAAGGTAGTTCACGGATTAAATGGGTTATAAATGGATTATAACTTCTGTATAATTATAATTACGTACTATAAAGCTCCCATATTATCTAAATTTTAATAATGATAGAGTACATTCATTTTATTGAAATAAAAAAGCCACACAAACAGATAAAATGAACACAAAACAAAATTCCTTGAGAGAAAATGTCACATTAATAATTTGATCTTTTAATTCATGTGTTTATTTATTACAGAAAATATCCTGAAATTCATTCTTTAGAGGACAGAGAGCAATACAAAGCCGTCTTTAATGACCAATACCAGGAGTACAAGGAACTGCACAGGGAGGTCACCGCCACTTTAATGAAGTTTCAGGAATTAGACACGATGATGAGGCAGCTCATCAATAACAAGAGGAACGCAGAGGTGAGACGTGATTCTTGCCTGCTTTACCTTTTATAAGACTACACCAATGCATTGATTTGATTGTTTGTGGATGTTTTATTCAGGAGAGTAAAAGAATCAACGGCTTATTGATAACATATGAGCAGAAAAGGAATGTAAGTCACCTTTTTAATCTCTTACAAATACTAAACAGGACGAGGAGATTAAATGATTTAAATGTTCATTTCTTATTTCCTTCTTTAAGGATCCTTACTTTCTGGAGAAGAAGGAACGATGTGAATATCTGAAAGCCAAACTAAGCCACATCAAGATGAGGATTCGGGATTTTGAGCAAACATCCAATGCAAAGGACAGCACTTACTGAAACATCTTCATTCATTCATTCATTCATTTACCTTTGGCTTAGTCCCTAATTTATCAGGAGTCACTACAACGGAATGAACCGCCAACTATTTCAGCATATTTTTTAAGCAACGGATGCCATTATAGCTGCAACCCAACACTGGGATGCAATTTTTAAATTTAATTTAATAATTTTTTATAGTACTATCTCAGCATATTGTTATTTATTATGGTAACACTTTATTTTGATGGTCCATTTGAGTATTAGTAGACTGTCTGCTTAATATCTGTTGATACTGACATCCAACAGACATTTAACTGACTATAGCAAGTACATGACAGCTTACACTAACCCCAACCGAACAGTCTACTTATAATCTGATGAGAATTAGTTGCAATGTAACTTAAATTCAACAAACGGACCATCAAAATAAAGTGTGACCTTTATTTTTATTGTATTTTATTTTTTTTGTAATTGTTTTGTCTCAAGCTAACCCACCACAAATCTGTAAACCACCAAATATATCATATTTCATATTTTTTGGTATTAAATATTTTACGTAAATGTTTTATTTTATTATTTGCAGTATTATACTGTAACTACTTAAGCGTTTTAGAAAACAAAAAGTAATTCAGGTAATCCACATAAAATTTAAAGAGAATTTTCAATTCAAACAAAACAAGTACAATCAGCCTTGCACTGTCGCTTTAAGGCACATTAAAACATTAACAATCATTAACTCGGCTTACAGTTTGACTCACTGAGACTGATAGTGTCGGTATCAAGGGTTGGATTGGGTTTAGAGTTTCAGGCCCAGGTCTTCTACTGGAGTCACCGTGAGCAGCAGCTGTCACAAGTGTTCACATCCAATGGAGAAACTCAAGCGCTAAACAACACCTGACAACAAACTGAACGCACACAAAACGGGAAACGCCAGCTGCTGTTGAGTTAAGGTAAGCTACATAGGTTTTTGCTCCTTATTTACTTTATGAATGATGCTTTTATAATTCATATCAGTGTATCTGTTAGAAACTAGATCAGAACACTAATAAAAATGTTTTTCATTTTCCTGTAGCAAAGTTATATAAAAAATGCTTTCACCTGCTTTTTTCTATAATTCTAGAATAGTCCCATTAACATGCACCTGCGAGGCTTTTCGAAGCTTGCTAGGTTGATTTTCAGCTCTTGAATTATTTATTCACTCTTTTCAAGTTACCACAGGTGTGCATCTCACGCTCTCTCATAAGCGTGATTGATTAAGTAGGTACGCTATTAGAAATACTCCTGCTAGCAGTACATCTCCTCACCTCTTTTATTCGCATATAATGACTGTATATTGCACTTGGGGGACTGCACAGAAGAGTGAGGAGGAAAACGTACAGCACGGAAACCCCCAATGTGCTCATGTATCTCTGAATTATTCAGAGCATCTTGTCTGAGTTGCAATTTCCCGATGAAGGGAATGGTGTTTAACGCTAGACTGTGTTAGTTGTGCTCCATCTTAATTTACAGTTAGATCTTAAAGTGTTGTTCTACAGCTAGAGCCGCGTACTAACAACTGTGCATCTGTAATCTTAGGGAACAAATTTGAGTACGCATAATGAAATTAAATTAGCCAGGAGTGTTAAAATATAGTCCAACTGCACTGTGACTTTATGTGTAGTGTTGCTGTTTTTCTTCCACTTAATCCTATGGAATGAAAGTTATTATTAAAGTTGGCACATAGTGTACTGTCTTATAATAAACACTCCAACCCTCACAGAACTCAAAGCTGCACTCAAATTTACGCTAATAACTTTTGAACAGCGAGGGCTAGAATAGTTTTTTCTGATTCATTTGCACCCTAATAGGTAAATTTCTTCCACTATTTTGGATTCGCAGAAAAATTGATAATCTTTAGGCCACACAAACAAACAATTTCCAATCAAAGTTGATTAGTCAAACCCTTCTTGAATAACGCTTAACCTGCACGGTTTTAGTACGCGTGATCAGGAGATGTGAAATACTTACTTTCAACTTTTGACATTAATGAGCACTCCATTAATTTGCATTTGGTGCATTCTGAAGCTAACTCATACCTGTCAACACTGGGATGTGAAAATAAGGGATACGCCCACCATAATAAGGGATAAGAGGGAAAAGGGGATGGAAGACGAGACTCTGATTGGTTTAATGCACATTATGCTCAAAACACACCCATAACTCATTAAGAAAATATGCACAATGCTAAACCATGCTCTGAGGCGCAAACTGTATTTTTCTATCCTTAAAATAGCAAGAGTGGACTTAGACAGACCCCTTAATGGTTTTGTGCCCTGTGCTTTAGACTTTGTTTCTAGATCATTCATTCATTCATTCATTTTCTTCTCGGCTTAGTCCCTTAATTAATCTGGGGTCACCACAGCGGAATGATCAGCCAACTTATCCAGCATTTGTTTTACGCAGCGGATGCCCTTCCGGCCGCAACCCATCTCTGGGAAACATCCATACATTCTCATTCACACACATACACTACGGACAATTTAGCTTACCCAATTCACCTGTACCGCATATCTTTGGACTTGTGGGGGAAACTGGAGCACCTGGAGGAAGCCTACGCGAACACGGGGAGAACATGCAAACTCCACACAGAAATGCCAACTGACCCAGCCAAGGCTCAAACCAGCGACCTTCTTGCCCTGAGGCGAATGTGCTACTCACCACGCCACCGTGGTGCCGTGCCTAGATCAGTGATTCGCAAACTTTTTTCACCAAGTACCACCTCAGAAAAAAATAGTCCCTTCAAATACCACCATAATGACCAGTATTGAAATACAGTAGCGTAGTCCTATTTAAGCAGCTACAGCACTGCACAGTTACCGTTCTGCCTCATTATTATGAGTATTTATTATTGTCAGTCACTTTAAACAGTCTAAATTGTTTAAACATTAACACTGTACTGTGCTGACAGGTAAGAAAGTAAATAAATAAACATCAACATTTAAATTAAAATGTGCTTTTAAAGTTATTTAAAAATGGCGCTGTACTTAAAAAGTAAAAAGAAAACTAAAAAGTAGGATCTTGAAGTAGCCTATTCATCCTCATAAATATAGGCTAAAATTAACTTGTATTTTAAATATATGAATTGGACCTACATATTTGAATTAGAAATTAGATCTGCTTACTGCACGTTAGAGTAGGCTTTGTGTGTCAGAAAAGCAAGTAATTAAACTAAACCTGTCAACATTGGGATATAAAAATGAGTGATAGGACCCCAACAACCGTTACAAATATTGCTTCAAATGATAGAATACACAACAAACATTAAACAATTGAAAATAAAAGGTGTAGCCTATTAAAATCAATTCACTGATAACGTCAGTGTTATCGTTCGCGTCAAAGGGTTAAAAGTGTTTTAATTTTTTAACCCCCCATACCATTAGTGGTACACGTAACACAGTTTGAGAACCACTGTCCTAGATCATTGAAATAGTCTATTGTCTTATTCAGTTTTAAAATCACTCATAAAATACATTATTTATAGATGGAATCATATCATATTCATTCGAAGCACTCCCTCTTGCGAAATGAGACATGCTCTGATACAGTAGCTCTGCCCTAAAGGACTAATAGCCCTAACCTAAAGGCATTTCATGTGACCAGAAGTGAGGAAAAGTAGTTTTGAATAGAGAGGGAAGGTTGTGGTATTTGATTAACGATTATGAGGGCAAATGTATTTTTACAAAATAATGAATTGCATGGATAAAAAGTATTACTATATACATATAAAAATAAGAAGATGAATTACTGCTAGTTTTAACTATAGCCAAAAAGAATACTTCTACAGGTAAACAGCGGCTTGGAGATATGCTTTCTATACATTTGGAAAGAAGTAGGTACTGTTTGAAGAAAAAACCTGAGCAATGTGACCAAATCTGGCATAATTTTAGCTGTTACCTTAATGAAAACCCTACGATCTAATGCAGTGGTTCTCAACTGTTTTGGCCATGGGACCCACATTTTTACATGGTCATCAAGCCGCGACCCAAATTTTTAGGAACTGTAATATAATTTAATATAATATATTTGTTAACATACACAAGTAGTGCCAGAAAAATCATAAGAAAATCAGCAAGACTTACAAATAAACAATATTTTATTGCTGACATTTAACGAATTGTATTAAATTATAGAAATATTACAAAGTGAAAACAAAAAACACTGTAAACAGTGGTTAGGGTAAAGAAAGGTTGTTACCATAAACAAAACTGAACTGTTAATTAAACATTAACACTGATCCTGTTGATCAGAACAAACCAGCAAATTGTAAAATGATTAAAATATTCATAACCATTTTTACATCTAATATGACAGCAATTATAAACTTCTGTTTCACTTTACAGTAATTTGGGAAGATAATAAGATAACTGAGGATGTGCTTTACTGATGTGGTAAGAGTTTCAAAGTCAGGAGTGATGGTACACAGTGCTACCTGAAGATCGTGCTCTATGTCCAACCTGCTCCTCTGCTTTGACTCTGCACCAAGGACGATATCCACTTTCACAACTGGGAGACGCTTACTTCACTGAATTTCTTTTCAGCGTCTTATCACATGAAAGCTCCACGAACTGACTCTCTATGTTGCTCGACAACGTGACGCTTTCCAAGTCAATTCCAAAGGGTTCGGTTGCGCTTATTTCAAAATAAAAGTCCGGTATACACAAAACAAGTTAAACATTAAACTTTTGTTGTTGTTTTTTGACCACACACTACGCAACCCACTGAAAATGTTCCTGCGACCCACTTTTGGGTCGCGACCCACCAGTTGAGAAACCCTGATCTAATGCATCATCTGTATGTGAAGAGTTCAGATGCTAAAGTCTCTCAATGCCATTTGAAGTTTTCTTTTAAAATGAGCATTTTTCTCTGGTTCCTTTGTGTATGTAAGTTCAGTATTTTCACATTTCTAGTAAATAACAGGTTATTATCATTGTTTTTAGCGTGAAATAACTCCTTATATACCGACTTATGCACCTGAACTCTTCATGTAATCCTCTGCAGTTTAGAACAGGCCTTTGTAAATAAGGCTTGTAAGGCATAGTTTGTAATGTGCATTTTTTTTTT
>CAIGQQ010004846.1:2080316-2091495 GCA_903798035.1 Danio albolineatus
TATATATATATATATATATATAAATATGAAAAACGTACTTCTATTCATATAAAAATCTTTGTAAATAAATGTCTGCAATAAAAGTCTCAGATAAGTCTCAGGTCTATTGTTATGGTTTATAAATATATTGTAAAGTTTATAAGGGATACAAACAATGAGTAAACTTTAAAGAAGTGATCTGCAGCCTAAAGACCTCAAAGTAAAAAGTAACCCGTAGGCGACTATATGTTTATCGTTTGTTACGTTCGGATCCCTTCTAAATCCAGTCTTTTGTCTCACCTGTACTGAATTTCCCTCTTTTTTGTCCGCGAGCTCTTTGCGCATTCGCTCTGATTGGTTCCCTTCAGCACATCTATGAATTATGCACCGCACGTTGCGTAATTTTCCAGTCAAGATGAGACAGATGGCGCATACAACAACTTACTGAGAACAAGTTACTGGCGAAACAACACAGAGAATTACGGCGAAATAACAGAGCGATGCGGCCAAATGTAAGGTATGAAGAGATGGAAGCTGGACGCAGCTCTTCTGATGAGGAAATCCTCTAAGTGTTGACAACGCCATGGATGATCAATGTCAGCATGTGACTGAAGGTTTATTCAGCGGTCAGCGGACACTCTGCACCTGTTTGCATCGGGGAACGGCTGAAGAAGCTTCGCTGGACGTGGCCGAGCAGTTTCAGCACCAGCATCAACACAGCTGACGTATTCACGGAGCAGAGCAGAGCACAGCGACGGGGCTCACGCGATGTCCTCGGCGGTTTTAGGTGAGTGACACTCCAGGATCCGTCATGCAGACGCTTGCGTGCTTTTATCCAGCTGTCGTTGGTGAGTTCAAACCCAGATATGCTTGTTTGTTTGTCGCTGCGTGTTCGTTGTAGTGTACAAGATTGAGGCAGAATACAACATAAAGGTTGATATCTGAAGGACTAATATTTGTCCAGTAAACATCAGTTGCCTGCTCTTTTATCGTTTGTTTACATTGTATGTACTGATAAATGGTAGACGCGATTCACATGTAGGCTATGCGCCAGTCACAGCACAAATAAAACCAACAAAAGACGTTTCATGAAAATCTCAGGAAAATATTGTGGTCATTCAGAATATTATTACCATTATGTCATTCAAATCCCCTTTTTATATTCTACAGAAATGCTTGTGTGCACTGAGCATTTAAAATAGCTCCACAATTTCTCTCTTGATGTTCATTATGATTGTATGCAGTCACATGAAGCCAGCTATACAAATAAAAATGGCATATTCATGATCTTTAATGCAATTCTATGGTATTCACATTAAGATTAAGAACTTTTCTACTTAAGACAAATGTTCTTCATTGGCATTAATGGTTAATTGAATAACCTTTTACATTTGTTAAACCTTAGTATTCCACAAGAGGTTCTTTACACAGGTTAAAAAAGTTTATTTAGCTTTTTTAAAAGAAGTAATAGTGACCCTAATTAGTTCTTTTGTGGTTAAAACCTTCCTTTGGTATCTTATGCTTTTTATTTTAAGTGGTATTTTAAGTCTTTTGTAATTAGATCAACACCTCAGCATCGTTAATTTTAAAGAATTTAATTTTATATAAGCTGCCAAAGTGAATAATGTTGGAACTTCACTTGTTTTCTTCACACCTCATGTAAGTGTCAGTGAAAAGAGCACAGTGTGTGACACAGTGGTCACAAAGTTGACAGCATCTTTCACACCACAGCTTTGGTCCCTCTGAACAACTGCTGAAACATATAAAACAAGTGCATCCACAGGGCAGTTCTTTTAAACATATTGGCTGTATAAAAGAAAGTAACACGTTAGCACGTTATCCTATTATTAAACTAACCCAGCACAACACGACTGTCATATACAGCTAAAATTCAATGTGAGGCCAACATTAAGGGGTGGTCCACCATGATATTATATTTTAAACTTTAGTTGATGTGTGAACATAAACAGCATCTCTGAATGTAATATGCTCAAAGATACAAAGGGAGACATTGGCTTTACAGAGTTAGCTTAGCAAAGCCTACAGTGAATGAATTTTGAGGACTAGGCCTGTCACAATAATCAATATATCGACTTATCGCACAATACATGGACATGACCTCAATAATTTTTGGTGATGCAATATATATCACCCATACAATTCTTGCAACATTTTAGCTGATTGCACAACCTGTCTATCTCTCTATTGGAGGTGTCGCAGATATGAGCGATATCGCGGCCTCTGTAACTTTTTAACCTTGCTTTGTTTTAAATTAACATTTATTTATTATTTGTTTTGGATATGCGTTTTCACATTCTGATGCCAATTCCTAATCATTAAATTATAAAAAATAAAATAATAAAATAAATATTAAAATTAAATTAAATATTCTTAAGTACAAAATATGTGTTCTTTTGAAGCGTGTACTTGCCTTATGATGCTATTATACAGCCATTCTGGCATTATAAAATGAGTGGCCTACAATGGTCTTAAAATGACAATAATATCGATTATCGCGATAAATTTTGGTACAATATATCATACAGCAAAAAATAGATATAGTGACAGGCCTATTGAGGACTACAAAAAAATACTTCTGGGCTTGTGAGATCACAAGGGTTTTTTACCAAGCGCACACACCCTGCGCAGCTAAAGGGCGTGGTCAGAGGCGCTGTAATGTTACGGCAGAGAAAGCTAAAATGACATCCAAAAGCTGCTTTTCCACAGAGCTAGTTCTGTTTCTGTATTTGGGCTTCCAAAGGACACGACACAGAGAGAAGTGCTTACAGTTTAATTTTAATTATGCAGAAGTGTCACAATTATATCTAATTATGCACAGTGTCCAGCATTAACATTTGACAGTGTCTAGCATTAACGGTATGTTGTAGCGAGGATGTAAACGATGGGAAATGCTGTTTGGCACCGTTAACAATTTAGCTACAAATTCATATTTATCCATCAAATCTGTAAATACACACACTCTTCAGCAGCGCTGCAGTGTCTCTCTGTAAGGATACTTTACCTGCGTTCTACATCTCAGATAATGAACTCACAAAAGATATGTGAATGTTTCAGATTACTTACACATAGGAATGGGACGATAACCGTTTTCAAGGTATACAGCGGTTTGGAAAAGTCATAAAATTTTCTGCTATACCGTTCCAAAGGTATGAGTAAGATTTTTTATTTACATTTTTTTTTAGTTTTTTAGGTATAAATTGTAAAGACATCTGTGTTTTTGAAACTAATAAAGACAGCAGAAGTCAATGATTCACTTACTTAGCCTGACATGTTTACTGCCCCAAAATACTTTAAATGTTTCTCAAAATAAGATATATTGTGTTCAAAGGGGGAAAAGGTTTTGTTTTTAACCAGACATTTAAAAAGAATATATTTTAGAGCAGTAAACACAATACCGTCATACCGTGAAATTTTTATCCAAGGTTATCATACCGTCAGAATCTTATACCGGCCCATGCCTACTTACACATGCTTCTTCCGAATATATGTGAAAGACATCATGTAACGCGTTGAGTTAAAAGAATTCAGGATAGCTCGCCTAACCAAAGTTGCAGTAAAAAAAATAATCCAAGCTCACACAGGTCACATCCCACATCTTGTGCTTTATTCTCCTGTCAACAGTGTCACTGTATATTACAGAAAAATAACTTAATTCGAGCATAAGAGATAAATAAAAATAAACATCGGCCCCACGCACGTGCAGTTCTCATGTTACATGCGTCTACAGACAGTTCACACACACACCACCACACACATATATGCATAAAATTAGGAGCTCTCCTAAAGGAGCCGCACCCATTTTCAATCATAACAGACACTTGTCAGAATTTTTTTAGAGAGCAGGCATAAGGTTCATCCTTTACATTCTCTGTCTGATTAGCGTTTAAACAGATATTGCTATTTGGGCTTCCAAAGGCAGCTCCTCTTACTAACTGTTTACACAGCACAAAAGCGTGCACATGTAGGGGTGTGAACTGGTGACGTGGAGCCGATCTGCGAATAACAGCACATTATGTTGGCTGACCAATAAGAAATCCTGAGGGGGAGCCTTATAGAGGAACTAGAAAATATGACAGTCGTTTCCATGTTAGCAGAGTAGCTGTATATAATCAAAGTTTTCTACAAGTGAAGCATGAGCACACATTACTTTGCATGTTGTAAACACAACTAAGCCTTAAAATTACATTCTGGACCACCCCTTTAAGGTCTGACATCAAACAGATGTTGGATTTTGACGTCAACTCGATTTTCGCATACAACCTAAAATCAACATTCTGACATCAAAGTGACAGTGGGATCTGATGTCAACCCGATTTTCATATTTATCCAAAAATCAAGTTGGGATTTGATGTCAAATTAACAATGGTTTCTGACTTAACGTCACTCTCACATTGCATACTGACGGCAATTAGATGCTGCTATCTGACATCAGTCTGATTTTCATATTCAACCAAAATGTAACATTAGTCTGATGTTGGGATCTGAATTCAAACTGACGTTGGCTTTTGATGTCAACCCAATTAAAATTTTGGTCACACTTTATTTTGATGGTCTGTTTGTTGAATTTAAGTTACACTGCAACTAATTCTCATTAGATTATAAGTAGACTGTTAGGTTGGGGATAGGGGTTGGGTTAGTGTAAGTTGACATGTACTTGCAAAGTTTCTTATAGTCAGTTAAATTTCTGTTGAATGTCAGTATCAACAAATATTAAGTAGAATGTCTACTAATACTCAAATGGACCATCAAAATAAAGTGTTATATAAAATAAAATTTGTAACCAAAGTGCAATATTTGCTCAATCCGATGCATTTTTAATAATGTTAAAGAGGTTTTATATGTATTAATTAGATTATAAACCTTGAGTTGTTTAGAAAGCATGTTAAAGTCAAAAGTTAACATTGCCTTTCAATCAATCTCCAATGTACATACATTAAGTTTTACTCTGAAATCAGGATCTGTCAGTGGTAGGACATCACAATAATAATAATAAATGTAAACAAGAAAAAAAGTGGTAAAACATCTCAGTAATATGTCATAATTTTTAATCCTCTTTTGCTATTTTAGGGTCAGGAAAAAGGTTATGCTCATGGCACATGGTTTAAAAGAGTTGTCCTTTTTCTCTTTATAAGTTATCAGTATGTTTTGGGCGTAACATGAATGAGACCAATGTCTCATCTCCCCTCCTCTATAAGAGTGAGTTCCAGTCACGCCATGGTGCATTTGCTATTTACATTCCAGATTTTGTAAGTGGAAAAAACTTTCACACTTCACGAGTAAGAAAACAGATCTGCTGGTGCAGGAGGTTAAAGCACCAGCAGAATGTCTACAGAATGAGCCAGATTCACCAAAGCCCCCTGAGGTGTAGTAGGCGGTGGAGATAGTGGGTTTTATATTTATATAGTGAACTTTTACTCTTTAATCCTTTAATCAACTATTATTACCAATATTTGTTTGCTGCTGTGCATCCGTGCGTCTGTAATAAGCAATGTGCATGTGGATTTTGGACCAGTCTTTCACTAATGGGGTCTTAATATGAGAGAACAATACAATTGTGCCATTGACTTTAGAGCAGCTTTTACTTGGTCAATAGTGTGGTTTTTTTTCAGTTCACCTCAAAATTGCAATGAACTAACCATCCACCTACATCACTTCCTTTTCAGACTAGCATGCTCATGGCCACACAAATAGCTGCAAATGCATTTGCCATTAAAACAGCCTGGTGCAGGACGTGAAAATAATACTTTCACTTGCCTGTAACTGACAATGCACCAGGAATTGCACTGTGCTGATTAGGCATGGGCCGGTATAAGATTCTGACGGTATGATAACCTTGGATAAAAATATCATGGTTTCATGGTATCACGGTATTGTGATTATGACTCTAAAATATATTCTTTTTAAATGTCTGGGTAAAAAACAAAAACTTTTTTCCCCTTTTGAAAACAATATATTTAATTTTTTGAAAGATTTATAATATTTTGGAGCAGTAAACATGTCAGACTAAATAATTAAAATTAATTATTGACTTCTGCTGTCTTCATTAGTTTCAAAAACACAGATTTCTTCACAATTTAAAACGGCATCGTTGGATATTTTTTCTGCTGAAGATATAGTTGTCCTATAAAACAAAAACAAAAAATGTTAAAAAAAATCGTACACATATCTTAGGAACGGTATTACAGAAAATTTTGGCGGTTTTAAAACCTTGACTTTTCCAAACCGTGGTATACTTTGAAAACGGTTATTGTCCCATGCCTAATGCTGATAGAGTATGATAGGCCCCAAAAGTGTGCAATTTGTATATGCATATATATGACATTGAAACACTGCTTGCTTGCATCCATTCAAAATCAACAATTTTTCTGATAAGAGTACACTGAAAAAGATGATTGGATTTACAAATTTTTTAAGGTAAGTGGTTGCAAACAATTTATATAGGCTGAATTTAAACAAACTAATTAAGTTGGACATTACTACATTTAATTTGTGTTTAAATTCATTCCATAAAATATTTTGCAACAATTTTGCAAAATAATTTTTTTTCAGTGTGCACACTTGCTGCTTGATGTGTCCTCTCTGCCTCTTTGACATTATCCATCTCCAGACTGATGTTGAAGAAGCACCTTAACGAAAAAGGAGAGAAACTGTTCGTTTCATTCAACAGATGATGTTGTCACTTCCTAATTACCAGCTTATTGGGTCACTACTGCCGAACTACAGAGCTAAATTACTGTTAGCTCAGTTTGAGCATGGTGACAATACCCTTGCTCAGTTAAACCACAATCATTTAAACAAAGCTACTGAAACACTTTCCATCACAAACAAGCAATCTAGAACAGTCCAACAACAAATTAGTGTTTTGATTTACCAGGCAAGCATTTCAGAACAAATGATATAATTTACATCTTCTCTTTACAGAGTATAAACTAATGCTGGGTTCCCACACGTGCATCATGTCACTTGCTCTTGATTACTTGCAAGATGTTTCTTGCATCAAGCGAATTTTGAATACTTGAAAGGCAAATACCACACATTCTAGGACGGGGAGATTAATCAAAAAGTAATCGAAATCAACATTAAGAACCTATAATCGATAAAACTTTTACAGGTCAGTTTATTCAATTACTTTCCCTACCGTGTGTGGAGTCTTATGACTACTTATTATATTATGATTTATGCTTATTAGATTATTCTGATATTATACTTTTGCCAAGCGCACGCATATGGTAAAAAAAATGTAACTACATGTCACAATGACGCGTAGTGCAAGTCTTTTGATTGGTCAGTTTGATAGCAGTGACGAGGGTGATAGTGTGGAGAGCCGCGTTTTAGGCAATGTGTGTTTTAATTTCAGTTGTTCAGCGTTGAAGTTCAATGAAGAATCATAGAGAATTGTGTGTGTTTACTTCAGTTATTTTAAAATCAAGTGATGCACCCTACACTCAAAAGTCTCTCACTTGTTATATGTGAGCATATTTACTGTACAAAACTTGTCAGTAATTAATTGTAATCGAGTTAAAACATTCAATTACCGAGATTGAGCCAAATCGAAGCCCTAACACATTCACAAATGATATGTGATGTTGAATAGATTTTTGAAATTTGGTTAGTTAATGACACAACCTGAATTTAACCAAAGATCAACACCAGATGATATTAGATTATGATGTTGTATAGACCTCATGTTATGAGATTAAGATGATGTTGAATTTTGGTTAGCTAATGACACAATCTAAATTTAATGAAAAATCAACGTCTGCTGATGTTAGACTTTGATATTGAATGGATGTCACATTATGACGTTAAGATGATGTTGGATTTAGTTACCGCATCTTACGAGTACATGACTAAATGTTGAAATTCGGTTAGTTTATGACACAACCTAAATTTAACTTAAAATCAACGCAAGTGATGTTGGACTTTGACGCTGTATGGACGTCATGCTATACCAACCAAAGATCATCATCTGCTGTCATTAGACTTTGACATTGTATGAATATCACATTATGACATTAAAGTGACGTTGAATTGTATTTTGTTAATAACACTACATGAAACCAAACAAAGATCAATGGCTAATGATGTTACATTGTATGGACGTCGCATTATGACATTAAAGTGGTGCTGAACTTTAGTTAGTTAATGCCACATTCTAAAACTGTCCAAATATCAGACGTCAGCAGACGTCAGTATTAGACATATGACGTTATGAATAGCTCAAATGGTTTGTGATGTTGTGTATTGAAACATTTCTTTGGTCATATATTTTAACTATTGAGAGAAGCATATGATTGATGCAATGATACAATTTATATATAGATTTTTTCTATGTATATGTGACAATACAGCAATAACTTCTTTCTTCTTACAAATACAGAGAAGTTGCTGAGAGGTCGGCTCTTTCATGCCAGACAGTACCTCATGAGGCACAAATCGACCATCACAATGGCACCCACTGAAAACTGTGATATCCTTATGACATTCCCAGGTGTGAAGGTTACATCTTTCAGTTTTGCTTGTTTGCACTAATATAGTTATCAAATGAAGTAAATGTATTATCTCAGCTGCATGTCATAAAGGGTTTATGCACAAAGGTGTGGCTAAACATTCTAACTTTCTGCAATATATTGTGCATTATGAAAACCATTAACCCAGATTTATTAAAGAGCTTTGAGTTTGTAGAGTGCAATAATCAAATTACAATCATAGATAAATAAACATTGCTGTTTCTGTTCAGTTGATTTCAGGTAAAGAATTTGAATTATTATTAGTAATACAACACTGCATTATTGTTGTTGTATGAATTAAATACTGTGCAATTAGTCCAATCGTTAAAGCCAAACATTTTATTGTTCCTTTAACCTTAATGCTTTAAACTCAGTTGGCATTTTCTAAAAGTAACAAACCTTAAAGGCACAGTGTGTATTTTTCAACACTGGAGGGCACGTATTCAAATAAAGGTGTAGTTTGATGATGCAATGACTGAGTGTGGAATCATGGGAGTTTTATATTTATTACAAGCTACGGAACGGCTGGAGAAATCATGTTCATGAATGCACTAAAGTATTAAAAATATATTGTCATGGTATATGAATCAGCAGCCTGATCTCACGAGAAAACGTAAGCATTTTACATTTTGACAGTTTAGTGGCTAGTTTGTACGAAATATACGGGTTCAGTCGTACGAAAATGTACGATTTAAAAAAGGAGGCGTGGCACCCAACTCCACCCCTAAACCCAACCGTCATTGGTTGATGAGCAAATCGTACTAAATTGTACGAATTAGATCAAACAAATTCATACGAATTAGCCACTTAATCCAAAGTTACGAATTGCCGTGAGATAGCGTTGGAATCAGAGTATGGCTAAGAATCAACAAAGTGAAATGAGAGCACTGAAACATTTGCTGATGAGAGATGGGACACAAAAGCAGCAGAGCTTTTATTATACCACAGTTCTTCTGGTTTTGATCACATGGGGAAAAAGCAGCACTGTTATCATGATAAATACATTTCAGTTTACTGTTATAATGCAGCTCTGTGCAGTCTAATAAATCACACAACATAATAATAATAATAATAATAATAATAATAATAATAATAATAATAATAAAATTAATAATAATAATAATAAGGGTGTTTTTTTTCTGTGTTTTCTATCAAATTGAGGGTGTGTGACATCATTAGCATGGTGATACACGCTCTTGTAACCAGTTGAAATGGCTTCTTTTTCTGAATTTAAACATTCTTCGAAACGTTTGGGATCATGTAAATACATAAGTCAGCAAAATAGTGTTCTAGTGTTTTTATTTTATATTTTACAAAAAAAAATCTTACATATTGCGCCTTTAACACAATTGTTAAATGTTAAATCCACTTTATTATTATTAAAGTTTAAAATGACTCCACAAATACATACATTTTGAACTGTGATGTCTGGTAATCTATTAATACTTCACATTTCACATGCAGTGATATTGCCGATATGCACATTGTGATACTGAAACAATACTTTGCACAGCTGTACACTTATGAAGCAAACAATATGACCACCTCCCTGTTTTGTTGGCCAAAACAGTGCAAGAACACAGAACTCTACAAAAACCCAGAAGGTGTCTTGTGGTTTCTGGCACCATGAGACATTTGCTGTAGATACTTCCTGTAATCCTTTTTTGTAACTCCACTTACCGAAACAATTTAGCAGTTATACCTTTATTCCTAACCATTTCTCCTAAATCCAACAAATTAATCATCATATAATCTATCCAGATTTTTTTATATGGCCTTAAGTAAAGATGATCAAGAATATTTGCTTCACATGTGACTGGTCATAACGTTTTAAATCATCAGTGTACTTATCACCTTACAACATTAGTGTAAGTGTACAGAATAATATTTTTCAATGTATTTAAAACATTAAAAAAGTTATCATTAAATGTGAATTTAAAGGCATTTTAATCTGATATGGTATCATCTTCTCCACAGACACCACAGATGACCATACGCTGTTATGGTTACTTAACCAAATCCGGTTGGGAATACCACAAATCCGAATCCAGATCTGGCAGCATAAATACACACACACCTATGCATTCTTCATTACCTCATCCTTTGAAAAGTAAGGCACAGCATCATGTTCCTATTGTTAAAGTTTGTTTCAGATGGAGGTGGACTGGAGCTTTTTATTATGAACACCTGATACTCACTGCATTGTTTATAACTCCTGAGAAGCAGTGAATCGATACACTGAGGAAAACTGAAAACCAAAACGTCTGTTATATTGTTTTGTCCCTTGCTTAAATCAATACATATTTTTGGATGTTTTGGTTGTGTTGTTGTGATATATTTTAGTTTCTGTTTGAATGTTATTCTGGTCTCTATAGAAAACTGTTCAAATATGGTTAAAAAGAGCAAAAAAACTATCCAGAAACCGTTTTAAATAAATAAAAATGTGCACAAGTTGAAAACTGAAGGAATTCATTAATTTACACTCTCGAAGTGCATTATGGGAACTTGATCTCTGCTCTGACAACACTAAATACTGAAAAATCAAACAAATGATGTTCATTGGCATTGATATTTATTGATTTTAGTTTGAAACAATATATTGGTTGGGTTGGTCATGTGGTACAACAGAAAAGGTGAAGAGCTGTACGTTTTATTATATTTTACTGATT